>CAIGRS010005728.1:2841-30058 GCA_903798395.1 Fraxinus floribunda
GGTGTGGGATTAAAGGGGATAGAGTGAAAATTGCAGTTCTTCTTGTTTGAGTGTCTCCCCTTTTCCTCTGTTTTCATTTCAGTCGTGTGTGCTTTATGTGGGAGCTAATAGGTAATGAAATCTCACAATTTAATTCAGAAAATATGCTGCAAATAATTTAAAATTTCATCTTTTTGTATATATATGGTATTTGAATCAACAAATGAAGCAAGGATTAGAAAAGTAAATTCTATGGTTTATTATCAATAATCATATCTTCAAATGCATATTAGAAATGTGCATAAATGGATAGTCCGTTAATCGATGGTTGATTTTGCATGAATGGAAAACCATTCAATTGATGCTTCCTCATATCTTGATTTCCTATAGGCAGCTGTTTTTTATTAGCACTTTCTTCTAATTTTATGGTTTATTTTGTGCCGGTCCTTATCAGCCTCGTGAAAATGATACTTTACGGTGAATTGCGTCACTTGTTTAGATTTTATTTAACCGGCTTCCAAATGCATATCCAACTGAATCATAAAAATGGCATTATATACTTTATCTTTTGGTAGTTGGAGTTGGAGGATTCCCAAAGGTTAGCAAACTGGAGATGGGAACGAGAACAGGGGCTCAAGGATGTGACCGAGGACATGTCTGAAGAATTGTCTGAAGGAGAGAAAGGAGATGGTCTGGGAGAGCTTGGGGTCGACAGTCCACGGAAGAAGTTCCAACGGAACTTCTCCAACATAGAAGTATGGTCCGACAGTAAAAAGGAGAAGAAGCTTTATATCGTCCTCATTAGGTACATCTATCTCAATGTAATTGTTCACCTGCGCACGAAGAATCTTTATAGAACCTCATGAGGTACAATATATCTCAACGTAATTGTTCACATGCACATGAAGAGTTTGGAATTTAGTTACCATTAATACGTGTCTAGATTTTTTTCTCATTGAAGTTAAATCAAATTACATCTTAGTTATCACTAATAGGTTAGTTTAGGCATTAAATTTCCTGATATAGGGGTATGGGTTTAACATATATTTTCTTACTAAAGCTGCTAAATCTCAATCAGTTTACATGGATTAGTCCGTGGGGAAAATATGGAGCTAGGTCGTGATTCCGATACTGGAGGCCAGGTATTGTAAAGCACTTCCTGTGGGATAAATTATGAATAAATAAATGTTTAATCATTGATTTTAACTTTCTTTTATTAAATGTCAGACTAAATATGTTGTAGAACTTTCTCGAGCACTGGCTAAGATGCCTGGGGTATATAGGGTCGATCTGTTCACGAGACAAGTTTCCTCGCCTGAAGTTGATTGGAGTTATGGTGAGCCGACAGAGATGCTTACTATGGGTTCAGAGGATGCGGATGGTGCAGATCTAGGGGAAAGCAGCGGGGCCTACATTGTAAGAATACCCTTTGGTCCTCGGGACAAGTATCTTCAGAAAGAACTATTGTGGCCTCATGTTCAGGAGTTTGTTGATGGAGCATTGTGTCACATTCTTAATATGTCAAAGGCTTTGGGCGAACAAATCGGTGGAGGTCACCCCGTCTGGCCATATGTTATTCATGGCCATTATGCAGATGCAGGTGATGCGGCCGCTCTCCTTTCGGGTGCATTAAATGTCCCAATGGTTTTAACGGGACACTCATTGGGCAGAAACAAGCTAGAACAACTTCTAAAGCAGGGAAGACAATCAAAAGAGGATATTAATTCAACGTACAGGATTATGAGGAGGATAGAAGCCGAAGAGCTTTCTTTAGATACTGCAGAGCTAGTTATCACAAGCACTAAGCAGGAGATTGAAGAACAATGGGGTCTATATGATGGATTCGACGTAAAACTCGAGAAAGTTTTGAGGGCACGTGCAAGACGTGGGGTCAAATGCCATGGTCGGTTTATGCCTAGAATGGCGGTAAGCAAGGCAACTCAAAATTTTGAACTGATGAATGTTTTATTATCCTAGTTTATGTGATTCTGAACATTAAATGAACTGTGGTGAATTTACAAAAACTTGTTCTCAATATATTTGGGGTGAAAGATGCAAAAACCAAGAGTTGTTCAGAAAAAAATTGGTGCTGACAACACTTTTTCACCACCTCAATCTGTCGCTACATATGCTCACACTCCATCTTTTAAACATTAAGATTCAGCATTTTAGTGGAATTACTTTGTAGGTTATTCCTCCTGGGATGGACTTCAGCAACGTTGAGGTTCAAGAGGATAACGTAGAAGCTGAAGGGGACCTTGCAGGGCTAACCAACAGTGAGTCCCCCAAAGCTGTCCCGGCTATATGGTCAGAAGTAAGCATCAAAGCCTTCATGATTTCCCATTCCTTGAAACAATTTGACTTTCGAAACTATAAAAAACTTGTTTCTTCAGGTGATGCGTTTTTTAACGAATCCTCACAAGCCAATGATTTTGGCATTGTCAAGACCAGATCCAAAAAAGAACATAACCACTCTTGTCAAAGCCTTCGGAGAATCCCGCTCATTACAAGAGCTTGCTAATCTTGTAAGTACAGCAATAAAGTTTAATAAAAAAAATATTCGTAGTCTGTTATGCGTACATGGGCACAGAGAACACCGCCAAATTTTTAACCAATGCCATTTGTATAGACTCTTATAATGGGGAATAGGGACGATATAGATGAGATGTCTGCTGGAAGTGCAAATGTGCTAACTACAGTGCTGAAGCTAGTTGATACGTATGACCTCTATGGGCAAGTGGCTTTCCCGAAACATCACAAGCAAAGTGATGTTCCCGACATTTACCGGCTGGCTGCCAAAACAAAGGTTTATTAGTGTCCTGCTCTTTGCAACGTGAATTTTACAGCTATACTTTATTGTTTAATTTAATTTTTAATTGAAAATGCGACAGGGAGTTTTCATAAATCCAGCTTTCATCGAGCCCTTTGGACTTACCTTGATTGAGGTTTATTCAGATCAACTGTTTTTCTAATACTGCATTTTTTGGTAGAATTAGTTCTGACTCTGGAATACAGGCTGCAGCACATGGACTCCCAATGGTGGCAACTAAGAATGGTGGTCCAGTCGATATTCATCGGGTAAAGTAACTCCTTGTTGAACTATACATAGTCTTGAGGCATCTAATCCCTTTCTTTGGTTCTTAGATGAGCAGAAAAGAGTGGTGGAATAAAAATATAAAAATTGTCATTTGATCAACTTTCTGGTGTAATGTAGGCACTTAACAATGGGCTGCTTGTGGATCCTCATGATCCGCAAGCAATCGCTGATGCACTGCTGAAGTTAGTGTCGGAAAAGAACTTGTGGCATGAGTGCAGAAGGAATGGCTGGAAGAACATACATCTGTTTTCATGGCCAGAACATTGCCGAACGTACTTGACAAGGGTGGCATCATGTCGGATGAGGCATCCTCAGTGGCAAACTGATTCATCAACAGATGACCTGGCAGCAGAGGAATCCCTGAATGATTCGCTTAAAGACGTGCAAGAGATGTCTCTAAGGCTATCCATTGATGGAGAGAGAACTTCGCTAAATGAATCACTAGAAGTGGCTGAAGTTGGGGACAACCCAGACGTGCAAGATCGAGTTAAGCTTGTCATGAGTAAAATGAAAAGGCAAGAAAAGGGGACACAGGATTCCAAAGTTGACGGAATGCCACCGACTGACAATAACTTGAGCAAATATCCAATGTTGAGGCGGCGTCATAAATTGATCGTTATAGCAATTGATTGCTATGATATCAATGGAGCACCTGAAAAAAAGATGATTCATATAATACAAAATCTTTTTGAGGCCATTAAATTAGATGCACAAAATGCAAGATTAACGGGATTTGCAGTATCGACAGCCATGCCTAAATCAGAATTGACTGAATTTTTGTTGTCGGGGAATATTAAAGTTAGTGATTTTGATGCTTTAATCTGCAGTAGTGGTAGTGAAGTGTATTACCCTGAAGACAGTGGAAAGCCTTTTTTGGATCCTGATTATGCACCACATATTGATTATCGGTGGGGTTCTGATGGTTTGAAAAAGACTATTTGGAAGCTAATGAATACACCAGTAGGTTATGCGAAATCTGGTGCTGTTATTGAAGAGGATGCAAAATCGAGTAATTCTCATTGCCTATCCTACTTAATAAAGGATCTCAACAAGGTACATATAGTGCATCTTTGATACCCAGTATTGGATAGGACTAGATTGCATATAGAACAATATTTTTAAAATCTTTTCTTGATATTGTCCAATACTATCTCTATCCTCCCTACCATATGCACAAATAAGTTTTAGGCTAGGTACATATAGTTGTGAATTTTGGTAGGATAGATTGATATTTGATTTTTGCAGGCAAAAAAAGTGGATGATATGAGGCAGAAGCTTAGGATTCGAGGACTCCGTTGCCATTTGATGTATTGCAGAAACTCTACAAGAATGCTAGCTGTTCCTCTCCTTGCATCTCGCTCACAGGCTCTCAGGTAAATTTTATAGGTTAAAGGGCATCTAAATATGGCAAATAATAGAATTCTTCAACTGCATATTCTCTTAATGGTATGTGTCTTCAGTATGGTATACAATAAGGGCGCATCACGCTCTTCACAAAATTCAGCATATCCAGCATTGTTTTCTTGGTTGAACTGTGTTCTTGTAATTTACACGCATTAATTTCTTCTTAGAATCACAATTTAACTAGTTCTTGGATTTTGATCTTTGTTTTTCCTCCTGGTTAACGCCATCTATAGGTACCTCTTTGTCCGGTGGCGATTAAATGTGTCAAATATGTACGTGATACTTGGTGAAACCGGAGACACAGATTATGAAGAATTGATTGCCGGCACCCATAAAACCATTATTCTAAAAGGGGTCGTGGAGAAAGGATCCGAGGATTTGCTCAGAACAGCAGGAAGCTACCTACGAGGCGATGTAGTTCCGAAAGAAAGTCAGCTTGTTGCCAACGTGAATGGAGACGCAACAGCAGAAGAGTTTGCAAATACATTAAAGCAGGTATCCACAGCAGGAATGTGAGATGACATTCTCACTTTACTCTCAGAATGCAACTACTGTATTGTCTTTTCGCTTCACAGCTATTATTATGGTTGGAAAATGCCCATGGTGTTAATTATCACTTTCAAAAAGATTTGATCTATTAAATCGGTCCCGATTGATATTAAACAATATAATGGGAAAAGGAGAAGGAAACTAGATGGTTTTTTCTGGTGACTGTTAGTGTAGACTATTGAAGTTTACTACTTTTTAAGGGATTGGTATTAATTTTAATAGCTGCAGTTCATTGTCTCGTAAGACTCGTTTTATGGTGTTATAATGAGGCAAAAATATACTGTGCATGCCATTATTTATTATTAGTATTTTATAAGAAAACCGTTTGTTTCTGGGAAAATGACAGGTAAAAATCCACCTTCTTCCAAATGTGGTGATAAGGTTCCCGGTCCTTTTTTGTCGAATAGAAGTCCTAAAGCTTCCATTTTTTTTTGTAAAACTTAGATATCCGGTCGACTTCTTTAGTCCATTAGATCGTAAAAGAATCATGTGATGGTCAGATGTTACTTGGGTACCCCAGTAGTTATCAGAAGTACCACAAACTCCCTTTTCTACTGAAATTAGGCACTCGGATTGGTGCATATAAAGTTAAAATTGAAGGGGAAAAGGACAAAACCTGAAAGAGTTTTTATTGATTTCTTGGTCATTCTTATTCCTTTTGCACTGACACCAAATGATTAAAGTTAAGACAGGAGTAAACTACAAGCTCATTCAAACTCTATATAATCTCCATATATATGATCTAATGTGTCCATCATCTTGAACTTGATTATGGAAGAGGCGTGCTGATAAATCATTCTGGAGGACCCGGTGGACGCAGTATCTTAGCACCCCCTGCCCTTTGCCGTTTACTTTTAATAATCTTACCCTTTGTTTCCCATACGTCTACATTCAGAAAAGAAGGCACAAGGAAAAGAAATAAGAAAGGGTAGATAAAATGTCTCAAGTGTGCATCAGGCGCTGAGTAACTCAGGCCATACTGACAAGAAAAGCTCGAAAACGAACATGTATGAAAGAGTAACTAAATAGTTCTTTTTTTAGATTAGACAAAATTAATGAGAAGTAAACAGAAAGTTTGTGAAGAACTTACAGAGTAGACGGGATCTACCGCTGGTCTGGATCTCAAGGGTGGTTGTGCTCCTTCCAGATGTTCCAACGGGAAATAAATTAGCAAAGATTAAGAAAAAGGAGAAAAGGAGAGAGAAAAAGATGACAGAACTTTTATTTAACATCTTTGTTGAAGATAATAGTGGTTTGGGTCTCAAAAGTGAGTAATATCGCAGTTGATCAAATGTCATATATATAATATGCTGGCAAGAAAAAGACTTGACTTGACTGAGTTGAGGCAAGAAAGAAATTAACATTTCCACTAATATAATAGTTGATTTATTTGATTCCTGCATTATCACTATGGAAAAATTGCGTACTGCTTGCAGTGTCGTATATTAAAGGTGGAAATTACAAGAAAGAGGAAGGTTTTATAGAAAGATAAAATGAAAAATGTTTAATCATATTTAGATCTTAAATTTTTCATTCTCCTGAAAAATCATAGTCACTTCTTGTTTTTCCTCCTTAACCTTCTTCATTGTCCTTCCTTCTTATAGGGTTACATAACAATTAAATTAAAAGATCAGAAGTCCCTCTTATTTGTACCCTTGGAAAGTTTAAATTATCTTTCACTTGCCAAATGCTAATGGAGTTTCAATTATTTTAGGAAAAAAATGCTTGATATTAGGATTTGTTTGAATCAAATATTATCTATAGGTCAAAAGGTAATTTGAATCACATTAATAACACAAAACAACTAGTTAAAATGGCGAGTAGAGAAAAACTAGTAAAAATGAATTATCTTCGTCTTCCTTGTCAACCTTGATGAGGACGACTAAGACTTAAGAGTAAAATGAATAATTTTCTTCATAGAATAATGTGTTTTGAAGGAAAACCCAAAAAATTCAAAAGAGGCTGCTTTGTAATGAAATCCAATTTGAAAATTGCATTGACTCTCTACTAACTTAGCAAACAAAATTATACATCAATCCTTGTTGGCTATTTCTTTTAAGTGCACTTCATATTTACTTCAATTAATGTAAATATAATATACACAAATTCTCTATGATGTTTCTTGGAATAGTCGTTTTTTCATGCTCAACAATAAATAAACTTTATTTTTGATATGTTTATAGTTGATTATATATTTTTATATCGTCATTTCATTGTCAAGTTATTTATTTATTTGTCTCGATCTATGAAGAATGTTCGATAATGAGACTCCAATCTACTATTTCTGAGCTCAGTTAACGACAATCAACACCACAAATTGACAACCAATCCCAAAACCCAAACTCCCCAACCGGTTCCTCATGGGTTGCCCACAAAGGGCAACGGTGTAGAGAATAGGGTAGTCTCAAGAATCAGCCACAAAGGCTAGAGAAGAAGGAGAAGACAAAATATAGTCAAGCACACAGCCAAGACCGAGAAGCACAAAGCTAGGGATGCTGCCTTTTCTTTCAAACACACGGCTACCAATTTCACTCACACACTCACTACAGTAATGGGGCAAAGCATATAAAGGTAGGGATTAGGTATGGGCTTTTAGGTTAGAAAGAATAAGACCCAATAGGTAGAATACAAGTGGGCTACAATCGAAAAGCCTTCCAAAGTAATGGGTCGGACCATGAGTAGCACTAATTAAATTATGCTACTTCAAATGACCCAAATAGGTTGTAGGATAAGTCTGAACAATTGTGGTGTCAATATTTCACTTCACTCATCGGCTGATGCTTATGAAGTATAATCCAAATAAAATCGATTTAACATCATCGCCCGAGACTTATTGGGTATCAAAACCCAATAAATCTCCATCTTGATTCCCAATAAATCTGTAAGCAACCAAAACACACAATTTATACTTGCATAGTCAAGGTGACCAATCAAATTAGAATCACAGACCTTACCTCGTGTTTTGAACCCGAAACACGTACTATGCCTACTCTATGTACTCACCAGGGTTATGATAAAAAACACTCAAGTAGAAGTAGATAATCACAGCAATCAATCAAGAGCAAATAAACATGCGATGAAGATATTATATAGGATAACACATAGATCTTTCCAAAACATGTTCACACAGAACCACAAATTAACACCAAGTTAATCATCAGACCAACACATATGCAACAAATGCATAAATGACCCCACAAAGAAGATTTCATCACACTTATCATATCCCATTCCTGTCGCTCACACCTTGAGGATACATATCTCACCTCATCACCCACCATGCTCACTAGACTAATCACTAAACCCATGTCTAACTGGTAAATCTTTATAGATCCTAAGTTCTCGGGATAATCCTCTATCACCACATCACTTCTCCTAACTTATGTGGATAATGGGTCTCCACCTAACAGAAGTGATAGAAGTGTCTCTCTCACACTCTACCTGATCAAAGGTCTTTTCTCAGATAAATGATTCCAACACTTGATCATTTCTCCACTGTGATCCAAATTTTACACTCCACATCTCATGGTACAAGCCACAAATATACCCCTAGACATCTATACTCTACCTCACCAAAAGACACACACCACACTGCTAATGCATCCCAACCTACTATGCATGCAAACAATTACACTAAGTAATAAGATCACTCCAATTTATGCCAATGCACATATCAAACACATTGAAATGTAACATATAATCATGCAACTGAATTAAGCAATCACATACATACAGAAAGGATTACACACAAATGCACATGCAGTACTAGGTTTACACTCAATAAACCTTACTTGAGTCATCACTCAACCCTATAGCCAAATTCGCCTCACCTCTCATCTTACCATTCTGCTTATCCTTTTTCTTGGGGACAGCCCCTAATGAAGTGTCCATACTTACCATAGTTGTAACACCGTCTACCACTAGACTTATCCCATCCCTTGCCCTTCTTCTTATCTCCCTCATCACTCGAGTCATTACTTGAATCACCATTGTCTTGAGCTTTACCAAACTCATCTGCTTAAACTTCATTCTACTCCACATTATATACAACTCACCACTTTTCTTATCTTCTTTTTCAGCCTTGATCTCCATCTCCTTACTTCTAAGGGAATTGATGACAATCTCAGGGGTTAAGGTGTCCCTACCATATTTAATCGCATTCTTAATCTCTCTATATGAAACAGACATAGAATTAAGCAAAATGATAGCCTTATAGGTTTCAGACACATTCTCATCACTATTAACAATATCTTAAACCAACTTGTTAAAAACATGTAAATTGTCATAAAGATCTTTTGAATGATCCATTTATAATACTGAAAAATCTTTCAAGCAAGTACAGCTTATTTGCAGTAGACTTAAGCAAATATAAATCTTCTAACTTTTTCCAAAGTTTTTTGATAGAATCAAGTTTTCTAACTTTTCTCAAAACAATATCAGACAAGTATAAAATAATTGAAGTGTACGCAAGTTCATCATATTCTTCTTTTTGTGCTTCTGTTAAATTTTTAGAAAATTTGCCATCAATAGTCTTTGAAACTTTTTGTTGAACTAAAATTCCCTTCACCTTTTGTTGCCAAATTGAAAGATCCCATTTCCCATTGAAAATCCCAATTTCGAAACGTGAAAACATTTTGAAAAAATAGAACAACCCAAAAATGCACAAATAAGTCACACAAAGTAATCATAAGACTGCTATACACCGTTCTAGATTCTCAAGGTTTCCTAAAATTCACTATCTTAGATCAAAGAAATGTTCGAACGGGTCAAGTCCAAGTGTTCTAATAGGATAATCAATGCAACACGAAAATATATAAACAAAAACTAAAAAATTTCCACGCAATGCAGTCTCACACAGTGACTAAACAACATTTACATTACAAAAGCAATTACAAACTTGCATTCAAAATTCAACACTTCAAAAAAGAGCAATTAATTTCTAAATCTCTTGCACAAGCAATGGTAACCCCATTCACAATAACCTCAATCATAATGTCACCCCACATGATAACGCACTAATTTTGAAATTTAAATGAGATAAGTCAATTTACTAGAGCGGACCTATCTGACTCCGTAAATTATGAGAGATACGAATTTATTGCTTTAGGGCCTAATTTATGGCTTAAAGTAATTCAATAAATATTTTACAATTTCAACGTCGAACCCACAAAGGGCAAGATCGTCCAACTTTTTCTGTGTAACCTTAAACACGAAAACAAGAACATTAGTACGTTTAGGAAATCAAAATGCTTGACTGCCTAAAGGGACCGCGCCAAAAAATGTCACACGCGCTGCCACGTGCCGCCGCCGACCACCACGCCCCGGACATCCAACAGCTCCTCCGCCTGCACAGTCCACTAGTAGTCTCCGTTCGTCTAATCGACCTCTGGTTTGGTCGGAAAACATGTTTGCATGTCCTATTTTCTTGAAGAAATGTAGGCAGATTTTTTAGCAGCTTTCTTCACCGAATCTGTCTTCTCTGGAAATAATCATCACCAAGGTGCTCTGATACCACTTGTTGGATAATGAGACTCCAGTCCACTATTTTCGGGCTCAGTTAACGATAATCAACACCACAAATCGACAACCCAATCCCAAAACCCGAACTCCTCAATCGGTTGCTCATGAGTTGCCCACAAAGGGCAACGATGTAGAGAATATGGTACCCTAAAAAATCAGCCACAAAGGCTAGAGAAGAAGGAGAAGACAAAGTATAGTCAAACACACACCCAAGATCGAGAAGCACAAAGCAAGGGATGCTGTCTTTTCTCTTAAACACACGGCTACCAATTTCACTCACACACTCACTACAGTAATGGGGCAAATCATATAAAGGTGGGGATTAGGTATGGGCTTTTAGGTTAGAAAGAATAAGGCCCAATAGGTTGAATACAAGTGGGCTACAACCGAAAAGCCTTTCAAGGTAATGGGTCGGACCATGAGTAACACTAATTAAATTAGGCTACTTCAAATGGATCAAATATGTTGTAGGATCGGTCTGAACAAATCTCAATATTTCAATTCACTCATCGACCAAGACCTATGAAGTATAATCCAAATAAGATCGATTTAACATCATCGCCCGAGATTTGTTAGGTATCAAAACCCAACAAAGAAAAATGAAAGGCTTGAGATTGCTGTGCCAAGTAAGACACCAAGACCAACAATTCTTTAAGGTTGTGTTTGATGAGCCTAATTTTCCAAAGAAAATGGAAAATGAATTCCATTTCCCACTTTTTAACTTGTTTGATTGACAACATTTGCCATGGAATTGCCTTTCCTTGCTTGTGTCACATCAACCCATTTTCCATATTTTTAAGGAATTTACTTTCTTGCAAAAGTGGTGGGAATCCATTTTCTTGGCAAAATGGAATTGCTTTATTTTTAAAATTTTTTTTAATATTTTTTGGTAATTGGAAAAAATCCTAGACACAATGGTAAAAATATTTATCACTTTTATTGACAATTTTCATGCAAAACAAAGCCAAACGAATGGTATTCGGTATAGTAAATTTTTTTATTTGGCAATTGTAACAAATTCTAGACCCAATGGTAAAAATAATTATCACTTTAATAGATAATTTTCATGAAAAATAAAATCAAACGGATACCAAACTTTCAACGTTTTTTAGGTGGAAAATTATACCAATCAAACACAATTAATTACAATTCATAGTAAAACAATTTCTAGGCAATTAAATTCTCTGGAATTCATTTTCTTTCTACTTATTTTCTACCATCACAACCAAATGGACCCTAATTTCTATTGGTAAACTACTCAAAAAGAAAAATGAAAAAGATAAAAGAGAAAAAGGCTCGTGTGGGAAGCTTTTGAGTGTAGAGAGTCAATATATGAGCACTGCCCACCTCTCTAGGCATGACATGATGAGCGGAGTCAAACCAAACTCGTTGAGAATTAAAAGCTCAAAATTCTATACCACGTAGAGAAATAAAATTACATTAGCGAAAAAAGACAGACGTACAGACAGACAGACAGACACACACACACACACAATAATATTTAAGTTCCACAGCATAACAAAACAAAGTTCGGATTGCTATTAGCTTATCTGGCCCAATATAAATGTACACCTTTGTGCTACACTTCAATTAAGCTTCACATTTCATCTTTGATATATAACTATCTGCATCACTACATGTATGTAGCGGTAAATCAAATAGAATATCTTGATTACAAAGGCAAAATGAAGAAGAAACTTGAAAAATGGGAATTTTGGTGAGGGCATAGGGAACCCTGTTTTTTGTGTGTTTACAATTATACTAAAGGGTATAACGTTAAAAATGTGTAGTTCGATCCTAACAATACCTAGAGTGGGGTGAATAGGTGTATAATGTGGAATTTAAAAATTACTAACGAATTAAACAACAACAAGTCATTTTTTAATTCTTTTCTAGATGATTAACCATGAAAGTCATTTTAGTCCTAAGTCTGTATACTGCAGTTTATATGATCAATCAATAAACAAAACAAAAGTAGTAAATCAACATCAAGATGATTACGGAAAAACCCAATTGGAAAAAACTACGAACACTTTGTCAGTCAATTCACTATAAACGATTTTAACAACTTATAGTCTATCAGACTAGACCACATGTACTATTTGATCTCTCGACTGCACTCCTTACAGCTCTTCCTCGATCTCGTGCTCCCTTGCACCAATCCTTAGCTGCGTTTTCAAATCTCTCCTTGGAGTCTACTACCCTACAGTACTCCTAGCCTTGTAAGAATGTCTATCTCCCGTGGATCAACGAAGAACACCTTGTTCTTCACATACTGGAACTCCAGTCAACTTTCCTCAATCTTTAGAACTCAAACCAGATTTAGAGAAAATGCAATTTTGTACTTGGATTATTGGAATGATGTTTTTCTCACCAAAACAATCAAAATAGACGAAAGTTGAAATATAAAATAGAATGAATATCTCAAAGATGAAGCTCTCTCAATATTCAACCTTGTAAATTTTTGTATAGATGTGTTTTGGTACATATAGGTAGGTTAGAAAACGAATGGTCTGGGTAAAAAGCCTTTAAATTGCGAAATAAAATTTTCTCGGATAACCACGTCGCTCAAGCGAGGGCTCAGCGATGGTTGAGCGACAGCCTGTCGTTCGAGCGAAGGAGGGACGACAGTCCAGCGACGATACTTCTGTTTTTGTAGCTCAAGCCAAACCTCGACAACAGTCTAGCAAAAATCCGCGCTGTTTTTCTCCTTTTTCCATTCTCGAACCCTAGACCTAACAACCCTATTTTCAACTATTTGCACATTACTCCTTGACTTCTTAAACATAGTACAATTAATTCCTTTTGTATAAAAAATTGCCAATTACAAAATGTCTAAACCTAACATAAAGATACCTTTATCTTCACACAAAACGTTTTTTTGGCCAAAATAAATGTAAACATGGAACATTGAGGAGTTTAATATTGATAACAATAACATATATCAGAACCCATAAAAAACTCATTCAAAATTTGTTCCTATTGATCTATAATCTACTTACTATTGACTTAAATTAAAGGAGCCCCCCACAGGCATGATACAGTGGTAAAATATGAGGGTTCTAAATGGAGTATCGAAGGATTGAATCCCTGCGACAGTTGAAAGACAACATTTATGTTGAAAGACAGATGTCCTGTGTATGTAGAAGTTATGGTGCGATCTATCGTCCCTCTAGAGGTCCCGTTCGAAAGTCGTAAAAGGGGGTCTTCAAGGAGGAGATCCGCTTTCCAAATGTCCAGTTCAAGTGTGTATAAATTATGACCACATTCGATTTACCCTGGTGGTTAACTAGAGGGGAAGACCGTCATTCTTCATGATGAGTCGGGTGAAGTTTGGACACTTAAGTTATTAAAAAAAAAATTAAAGCAGAATAAAAACATAATATATGTTTAACGTAAATCTTATACTCTTTGACAAGAAGCGTTAAAAGTTTATTGTCTTTAATTATTGAAATAATTCAAAACTTATTGTGTATCTTTTGTACCATGAATCAAGAAGCGTTCTATTCTTTCGATCAATTGGTCATAACTTGTGTATCACATTAATACTCCAGATCAAAGTGACCATGGGTCAATTATAGTGTTTTTTGTGTTACAATTGTGTTAATACATCCATGTTAGTGCATGGAACTACTTGATATTCTTGACTCTGACGATTCTTAGCGACATGTTCTTGTTCCTTAATGAGTTGTCAGAACACATTCTGATTATGAACGATTCCTGGTGAACTTGTTCTCTCTACTGTCGACTCTTGGTGATTCAGTTGATTATCTGGGATGCTTTGATCCTATTTTTGGTATTCTTGTATATTCTGTTGGTAAACTTTAATCCCTTTCTTGTAATTTTTTGATATTCTTCTTGCGAAGCTGTAGAGGTAATAAGCCTTCTAGTGTTTACCTTTGTCCGAGATCTCATACGATGATGCGAGAATATAAAAGAACATTGGATCAAAGGGTTTCATTCCTTAAACTTCACCTGGCTTGAATTTTTCTCTATATAATGCATTATGTGATTATCTATTAGATCTTGGTACTGTTCACATTTGATTCTTTGTATATTGACTATTGAGAATACTGTTGCAAATATATTTTGCCTTCGTTCGGTACAAATTAGAATTCAGATTTTAATATAAATTAAAGTCAATAACTAATTTTAACCACATATTTCATGGGATCGACAACTTTTCAACCACACATTTCATCAACTTCTGTACAAAATTGACTAAAAATCTGAATTTAATACCCACCAAACAGGGGCTTTGTAAATTCTTTATGATTTGTGAAACTGTTTACTTGTGTAAAACCTTTTTTCCATAAAATTTTACAGTATTTGTTAATCATTAACTCTGTCCAAGTGTGATTTTTACCGTGTATGTTATCATTTTGTACTTGTGACCTTAATTGACATGTCTTCTTCACATAAACTTAAGGTAGATTTTTGGAGTGATGTCGAAGGCATTAGTCTTTGGCACCAACATATGAAGGCTATGTTTTTATAATGGAGGCGTGTGCGTGTTGCTGCTTTGGATAGTTCTTGGACATCAGAAATTAGAGCCTCTAGAAGAAGTGAGCTCGATAAGATTGCTTCGAGTTCTATTTTTCTTCACGTATCTGATAGTATTATCAAAAATAAAATAAAATAGGTGAAACTATTTCAATTGATATGGTTTGGAAGAAATTAGAAAGTTTTTGTTTGACGAAGACTATGAGTAATAAGTGTTATCACCTAAGTTTTTTCCCCCCAGATTTGACACATCTTTCAATTTAGAAAAAAACATTGATAAGTTTACAAAATTGATTCAAGATTTGGCTAATTGTGATGAAAAGTTATCTGATAATCAACATGTTATTTCTTTGCTTAATTCCTTATGCGATAAATATAGAGAAATTAGAAACATTTTAGAATATGGTAGGAATGAACTTACTCTAGGAATAGTTATTTCGGCATTAAGAAATAAAGAACTTGAGTTAAAAGTAGACTTTAAAGACACCAAGAGCGGCGATGTATTAATTGTGAAGTAAAAGTCGACACATAAAAATTTAATTCCAGTAAATTTAATTTTTATAAGAAAGGAAAAGGATAGACACTCAATAACAAGTGCAAATATACATACATACATATATATATATATATATATATATATAAAGAAATTAAAACTAAAAAAGTATTACTTCCATAGTAAAACATGCCATCTAACTTTTTTTTTTTTTTAATAGCTGATATGAAAGATAAAACAAATCTTGATGGGTCTGCAGCTATGACTTGTCACGATAACTATGAAACGAATGGAGTTGTTTTTGTGACTACAGCTAGAAGTACCAATGAATGCGTACTTGAAAAACTAAACATATTATTGAACAACAATCATATTCTAGAATTAAAGAAAGCTACATATTTTCCTATCTTCAAAGAAATCTATTTCTTTAGAAGAATTAGATGATTAATAAAATATAAGAATTCATAAAGGCTTTACTATAATCTTCTTGAATTTTCAAGAAGTTATTTATAATCTAAGTTAAAGGACTTATCATCATGCAGGCTAAGCTTTTAATAGGCAACAATGCTACATTAATAAGTGAAAAGTCTAACAGATCACTTATCTGGCATAAGAGATTGGGCCACATAAGTGATAAAGGGCTTCAAATTTTAACGAAATAGTAAGTTTTTTGAAGAGATAATAAAAACAACTCAAGTTTTGTGAAGAGTGTATTTTAGCCTAGGAAAACAAAGCAAAATGCCTTTTATGGGTGGCATTCATATATCCACCTCTGTTCTTGATATTTACATGCTAATCTTTGGGGATCAGTTGCTCTAAATATTCTTATTGGGTTCAGATTTTATCTATGGACTGTAGATGATTTTTTAAAAAAGATTTGGACTATTTTGTTGAAAACTAGATCTCATACTTCTTGAAACTTGAAGATATGAAAAATTGTTGATTGAAAATCAAACAAATACAAAGATTAAAGCACTTAAAATTGACAATGATCCAAGATTTTGTACTGTTGAGTTTGATATTTTCTCTATAAAGAATGTGACATTGTAAGACATATAAATGTCACTTATCCACTTCAACATAATAGTGTTTGCTTGTTAAATGAATCTTTATAAATAGGTTCTGAGTAAAAGGTGTAAGAAATTTATTTTTTATATTTAAACCTTGGGCATTAGAAAAAGCTATTTTGATTCATGTTTTTTCTACAAAGGTGCATGCAATTATAAATTTGTTTATCTGTTTTTATATGTTGATGATATTTTGTTGGCATGTCATGATAGGAAAGAAATAGAGGTAATAAAATCAAAATTGAAATAAGATTCAGGACGAGGAAAAAGAATTTTAAGAATGAAAATTAAAAGAGATACAAAAAATTGTATTCTTTATTTGAATCATTTTTTTATAAGTGACTGAAGTGTTAGAAAAATTCTCTCTGTCTAATGCTAAAACTATTTCTACGCCTTTAGCTAAATATGTTAAACTACCAAGTCTACAGTCACCGAAAACTAATGAAAAATTTGACAAGATGAATAAAATACCCTATGCTAGTGCAGTTTGTTCTATAATGTATCTTGTGGTTTGTAGAAGACTTGACTTGGCTCATATGACAAGCATTTTAAGCAGATTTATGCAAATCTATGTGAGACACACTGGATTTTTATAAAATAGACGCTTAAATGCGTATGACTGTATGAGGTTCACTTGGTTTAGGGTTAAAGTTTAAAAAATGTGATAAAGGCATTGTTCTGAAATGATATATTGAGTCTGATTTTGCATATTACCTTGATAAGAGAAGGTCTACATCTTATATTTCTACAATTTGTAATGTATGTGTAAGTTGGAATTTTCAACTGCAAACGATCATAGATTTTTCTTCAATAGAGGCACAGTACATAACCTGTGATGCTGTAAAAGAAGGACTTCGGTTAAGGAGCTTGTCAAGGAAAATGGGTGTTATTGATGAAATTGATAGATTATGTATAGGCTATAGCTAATCAAAGTGCAATACATTTAAGTAAAAACCTTATGTATCATGATGTAATAAGCATCTAAAGTTTTCCCTTAAATAAGTTTATGAACTGTTTAACTATAAATGCTACAAATGTGTTTAGATAGTATAAGTTGACACTTTACACTGCAATTTTTTTGGAGACTGATATATATTTTTTTTAATAGGTGAAGCAGAGCAAACACAGTGAATATGCAGATTTGACATCTCTCTCTTAAAATCTTCTAGGTTTTTCTTTGTAAATATTTAGTAGTGTAGACAAAGACATGAATAATCTGATTACTAAGGTGAACAATTCTCTGTACTTTTGGTTAGGCTAGATAGATTGAAGAAATATGAGATTTCTTTATACGTTGTTGGTGTGTGCCGTCGCAGGCATCCAAAAGTAATATATTATTCTCTAAAACTAATGTAGTAGTGAAAGTAGTGAAAGTAAGGGTCGATCCCATGAAGAGTATGTAATTCAATATTTTATGTTTCGTACAATGATTATGGGGTTTTTGTGTGCAAACAATTGTAAATGATACAACTAATTTAACGAAAAATTCAATTCATATTTCGAATATTTAACGTTAGAATAATTTTCATATCTCTCCTTAATTTTAGTTAGTTAGAAATCAGCGTTCTAATTAACCCTAATTATTAAATAATCTCAGATCAGTGCTCAAGATTCAATTTAATAACAACTTTACAAAATAGAGAAATCAATGAACTAGATAACACAAACACTAGCGGTTACATTCAATCTATTTAAACATTATTCTTAAGATTTAATAACCTCTATCGTAGAAAATATCAAATTCTAATGCTTTACAAGTTAAATGAATCAAACAATTATGAATTTGATATTTAACTTAGCGATAGATTGTAACGAATAACAAACTAGTAGGTTTCATAGCAATTAAACATAACAATCATGAAAATAAATGTAGAAGAATATTCAATACGCAAAATAAGAATTAAATAATAAGAAAAACTATTTAGATCTCACAATATGTGGTTCCGAGACTTCAATTTCCTNCGAATAATAAACTAGTAGGCCTCCTAGCAATTAAACATAACAATCATGGAAATAAGTGCAGAAAAATATTCAATACTCAAAAACATGAATTAAATTAAGAAAAACCATTTAGATCTCACAATATGTGGTTCCGAGACTTCAATTTCCTTCGACCAAGTGCAAAAGTTTAGTTACAATTCATGAATCTAAGAGCAAAATAATGAAGAATGAGGATGTGAGGCATTCTCTGCGTTCTGGACTTCTTCTAACGTTTATAAAGTGTAGAGAGATTTGTTTTTATAAGTGTTTGACTGGAATTAGGAAACCAAAATCGCATAGTATAAAGTCATGCGGTTGTATAGAACAAATAAATTCAACCCTCAAACTCTCGGTAATGGTCTATGTAGTCGCAATAAATTAACACTATGCGACCGCATAGTATTAGCAATTTTTTCTGCTGAACAACTTTTGTATTTTGGTCATATCGTTTAATCCCGATGTCCGATTGTAGTTATTCAAGATGAGTTGGAAAGCTAATTCAAATAGCTACAACTTTAGCTCAGATATCATCTTTCAATTCGATCGTTTTCTATGTCAAAAATGGTCTCAACATGAGGTTGAAAATTGATACATAACTTTTCGATTGGAAATTGATGTGTGATCATACTTTGATGATATTTCATCCCTTTGATGTCTTCTTTTATCCAGTTGACTCTTAACACTCTCAAATCTTTATCGCGAGATTCGACACAACGTTTTTGTATTTGCATTTCAATCCCTGAACTTTCATTTCCTTTCAGTTGGGTCACTTTTCACTTTTTTCTTCCAAATTACGTCATATCCATAGAATTGCCACCTAAATCAAAATATATGAACGTAATGAGTACATTTTAACACTGATTAATCATACGAGCACATAAAATAAGGAGATAAAAATATGCATTTTACATTCCTATCAATTGTATTCAACATTCTTGATTCAATTTTTAGTATTAGAGTCTAATCTACTTTGTTGATGCTCAATGGGTGAGTAACGTTTAGAAGAAAGTGAACATCTAGACCCCTTTAATGGTTAAAACGTTGATCATTTTTGGGTTTAAACGTTGATTTGGGACTAACAGGCACTCGGATTGATGAATATAAAAATAAAATTGTAGGGGAAAAGAGACAAAACCTGAAACGATTATTGATTTTTTTGGTCATTCTTATTCCTTTTGTACTAACGCACCTAAGGATTAAAGGTAAGGCAGGATTATAAAAACAAGTTCATTCGAAGACTATATAATCTCCAAATATATGTTCTGTTGTGTACATCATCTTGCACTTGATTATGGATTGTCCTTTCCTAGTGCATTTGACGAGTGACTCGGAGAAACCGTACCTTTATTGTCTCATAAGTCATATGTCTACAATCAGAAAAAGAATGCACAAGAAAAGAAATAAGAAAGGGTAGAGAAAATATCTTGAGCGAGTTTCAGAGACTAAGTAATTCAAGCCACACTGACATGAAAATCTTGAAAACAATCACGTATAAAAGAGTATCAACTAAATTGTTCTTTATTAGATGAGACAAAATTAATGAGAAGTAAGCAGAAAGTTCGTGTAGCACTTACAAAGTAGTCTGGCTTTACCACTGGTCTGGAACTCAAGGGTTGTGCTCCTTGCAGGTGTTGCAATTGGAAATAAATTAGCAAAGATTAAGAGAAAAGAGAAAAGGGGAGAGAAAAAGATAACAGGATTTTTCTTTAACATCTTTATTGAAGATAATAATGGTGTGGGTGTTAACGTGGGTAAGATCGCGGTTGATTATATATAGCGCTTGTCTGGCAGCAATTTTAATCAAGATTTTAAGCAATTTTTTTTTACCATTGACAGCAATAGATCCATTTTGTACCTTTTCAGGTGAGAATTTATTGAGAAAGAAGTCAAAAAAGAGACAGCACCGATCCCATTTTGCTATTAAGGGATAGAATCTCACATCGAATAACGATGAAAACATAGACCAATTTATAAGGGTTTGGGCTACCCCTCTTAACAAGTTTGACATTTTAAGATAAAACCCAAATTCTTAACATGGTATCAGATTTTGTTAAGCTCCAACGAGTAATTCGATCCGATTAAGATTGAAAAAAAATTGAGCACAAGGATTTCAAGATTGATCTGTTCAAATGAGCCACTATCTTGCGGGGGCATATTAAGGGATAGAATCCCACATCAAGTAAAGATAAAAAACATAGACCAATTTATAAGGGTTTGAGCTGCTCCTTTTAAGAAGGTTGACCTTTTTAAGATGGAACCTCAATTCTTAACATTTGCATTGACAAAGGCAAAAAAATTGATTAAAATCTTGTAAAAATAGTTCCCACAGGGCATAATATATATGCTGGCAAGAAAAAGACTTGCATGAGTTGAGGCAAGAAAGAAATTAACATTTCCTCTAATATAACTAATTGTAATTTACTTGATTTCTTTGATTCATGCATTTTCAATATAGAAAAATTGCTACTACTTGCAGAGTCATATATATACATAAATAGAAGAATATTCAACGAGGAAATTACAAGAAAAGGAAGGTTGTATAGAAAGATAAAATGAGAAAATGTTTAATCATATTTGGGATTTTTATTTTTCATTCTTCGAAAAAATCTTTTCTTTTTCCTCAATTCTTCTTCTTCATCATTACTTCTAATTATAGTGCATGTATAGCAATTAAATTAAAAGATCAAAAGCCCCTCTTATTTGCACCGTCACTCCTTTAAAAGTTTAAAATATCTTTCACTTGCTTCATGCTAAGGGAGATTCATATATTTTAGAAAAACAAATGCTTGAAATTAGGATTTGTTTGTCTTGATCAAACAGCTCCCAATTGATCTTCAATTAAGGAGCAAAGCAGGCTCAATTGGATCAACCGCGAGATTACTTCAACAATCAAATCTCAAATCCGAATCATTTGTGTTGTCTCTTGCTTCGGATAGCCCACAAATGACTCAAATCCACAAAGGAGATATTCCACAAAAGAAGGTTACGGTGGCTGCAACTCACAAAGAAACAGTGAGGAAAGAAAGCAAGTTCACAACTCGTTCAAAACTCACAGTTTCACAAAGAAAAGAGAATTCTCAATAGCACACACTAAGCCATGGTTTCAACACAAAGGAGGGGCAACAAATAAATAATGCAACGGCAAAAATAGGGCAACAATAATGGACCAAACAAGGCACGAACGAGTCATCACCAAGTGAATGGATCAAGCTACTAATTTTGGATACCATCTCATGGTATTACTTCCCTATTTCAATCCTCAACCAATGCTTATGAAATATAACTTTCAACAAAACAAGTATCATAGCCTGCGACTTATTAGGTATAAAAAAAGTAATTTGAATTGCATTAATACCACATAACAAGAAGTTAAAAATATGATTAGAGAAAACTAGTGAACATGAATTATCTTCGTCTTCCTAGTCAACCTTGGTGAGTACAACTAGGACTTTGAGTAAAATGAATAGTTTTCTTGCACACTTGCAAGTCTTTGTCATAGAAAATTGTGATTGGTGGAAAATTTAATCATGAATAGTAGTTATGGGTCCTATGAAATGTGTGATTAAAGTTAAACTCTAACTTGAAAAAGTTATTTATTTATTTATTTTTAAACAAAATGGAAAGATACCCAAATAGAAACTATATAGTGTGAACGTTCTTTTCCCATGATCTTTGTCATCCTAATCGATCTTATTGAGATTGATGGGACTGACGAGGACACAGAGGATAAACAATTATTTCGCTTTGACAATCCAAAAATTACTTTTAGAGAAATTTCCGAGAAATTTCCCAAATCCTTCTTATATGTACTTACATTGGCTCACCACAATCTTCTTGCGCACGAGCAAGTCTTGTCATAGAACTAGGGGGGCGAATATGCATTGCACGTTAATTGGTTAATGTTAAAAATAAGTATATGTAGAAATGATAGGATCATGTTGATAGAACATCGAGCCATAAATAACAGTTTAGATAGTAGATTATCAGAGCAGGCAACACGAAGCAAGTATACTTTTCTATTGCTGGCAAAAGCACGTTGCTCCTCGCAAATTTGAGCCTCCAGTTGACGAACTTTATTATCAGAAGAAACCAATTTTTTCCTGGTGTCTTCCTGCCATTCAAAGAACATGATTATACTCCAAGACGAGATATTGAAAAATGATGAAAATAATGTATAATTATAACATACCAATTTGGACCTCAAAATTTCTACTAATGAACACCTATCCTTCTCTGCTTCCTGGAATCACAAATAGCAAAACAGGTAATAACTAATTGCCAGAAACATTGAAAAGCAAAAATTATAAAATAAATAAAAAAATTCTACCTGAAGCTTTTTTATTACTTCTTGCTGCTCTTTCTCTCGTCTCAATGCAGCATTTGATATTCGTTTCATTTCTTCCTCAGCCTCAGCCTGAACTCTCTGTATTGTTGCTTTCAAATCTACTGCAAATTTCTCTCCCTCTTCTCTTCTCTAATCACGGTCTTCATCTAATAAAGCTTTAAATTCAGAGATAGATGTCTGCTGGCTGAACCAATCAAATATAAATTAAAATCCATCCTCACACCTTGAAAATATTGCTTCTCTTTGCTTTTTTCATTAAAAATAACAACGATTTTGATGTGGAATGTTGAGATTTGAGCCAATTTGTAATATCTACTTAAGAAGTAAAGATGTGCTATAATTACCAAAAGGATATTCTCACTGGCCCTGTAGTTAGTTTGGCTATTATTTTCTCAAACATCTTAAATTTAGAAATGCAAACAACAAAAACCAGATAAGCATTCCCACCCTTCCCACAAGAACCCCGGTGAACTTTAACCAGAAAATGGACCTTCGCTTTCTTATGTCTTGGGCAAAATGTTGTAGGAAGTCCTGGTATAAATTAAAATATTCTTGCAAATGGTAAGACTAAGGAAGCTTTTTTAAGGATGACCCACAGAACCTAATGAAAGTAAGAAAGCAGACTATAATCAACGGTAGAATTTCCCATCAATTTGCCCTTCAAGATTATTGTAACTCTCACCTATTAATTATTTCATTAGCTTCAACACCGGACTGCACAGATGCACTGAGTCTTTCATTAAGGTCTTTGATGCCATGTTTTTGTTCAGGAGATATTAACTCTGCTAGTTCCTTCTCTTTAGCCTCCAAAGACAGGCGCAACTCAATGAGCTGATCGAGATAAGATTTCGAAACTGACTCTATCAATTCTCTTCTTTCCTGCAAAAGCACGAATCATCACCTATGGCACTGATAGACCCACATGTCAAACATGACAAACAGACTTTGATCCAAATATCACGCAACTTTTTTTTTATGATCTTTTTCCTTAATTTGTCAACAACAAAAAAAATTGAATTAAACCCAAAAGAAATTTGGAAATTGAAAACTTACCTATGAACTGTCTCTTTGAATTTCTCTTCATGTGTAACCTAAGATAAAAGCAGCTAGCCAAACATCGGAGTAAAATAAAAAAGGAAACAAAGAAAAGACTATAACCAACTAAAAATAATATTCACAATTTTCACAAACTTCTCTGTTTTTTGTTGAGTTCTGTTGGCCATTTTATGCCTATTCTTGGCTATTCAATTTTCTGGGAATGAGTGATAACTTGTAATGACTAATACAACAGTAGCAAAATGAAGGGATAAATCAAACGGAATATCAATCATGTTATTTGACATCGGGGATAATCAATTGATGAATGAATAACAAACCATCTTCCAAATGCAAATCATGTGGTTTGTGAAGGTCTTGTGAGAAGATCTTTGCAACAACAGATTCTGCAGTGTTTATACATATAATAGAAAGTTGATCTAGGATTTAGTTGTACATCAAGAAAAGCTCTTGAGTGAATATCTGTTTCATGATTGCCGTCTAGAATAGAAATATGCATGTATAATATACTTTGTTTCAATAAATTCGACCGTGAAAACACAAATTAATATGCCTTTAAGATAAAAGTCACGATATAAGATAAGGAAGAAACTCAAAGTGTGATGAAGCCTTACTTGAGGTTCAATGATCATGTATAAAGTCTTAATTCCTTGCAGAATCTGAAGTTCACAACGCTTCTTTTTCACATCATCACATAAATTGGATATTTTGCTTGCCAGAGAGTAAAGTTTTATTTGTACATGAATGAAAGAACATGATTGATAATTCTATATTAGACTATTAAAAGGAGCAAGTCCTTTATCTATGGACAAAGTTGTACACATAATTCTGCCTCCTATTTTTGAATTTATTAGTTGAGAATGTTAAAGACGCGATTTTATGATTTAAATTTAAATTTATGAATGTTCCAATATTTTGAATTTTATTGTTCCATATTTTAAGATTTATTTTCATTTACTAAAAAAAATTTTTTGTTTTTGGGTAACACCTCAAGATGTATGAATTTTGGAACTTTACGGTTTGGTGATGTTTTTTTACCGGTCTAAAAATTCACATTTTAAGAGATTTCATGTTCGATTTATTGTTAGAGTTTTGTTGATTGCTTGTTATTCAAATTAACGAGATGAAATACAGTATTTCAAACCTTGCAATTTTTTTTTTTTTTAAAAAAAATATATTTTAAGAAACTTCTATATTGAGAAAATCCTATTTTTGGAGATTACAAAATAAAATGCAGTATTTTACATAAATATTAGGAGTTTACGGACAATGTAAAATTTAAGGTTTTAAACATGTAACGAGATGAAGAATCCTTGGCACGTAGCGTTTACTACTGGATCACTCTCCAATTGATTCAAGGTATGAAAAGAAATGTTATTCCTTTAGCATATTTATGAGTCATCTTGCTTTATATTATGGGATGTATAATCATGTTTACTCCGCATATTTTATTAGTTGTTTAAGTTTTCACAAATTTATATGAGTATTATTGATGCAAACACGGAATGAAATAATATGGTCACTGAAAGATCAAGCATAATTGAAGTTATACTTGTCACATGATTAGGACTTGGAAAATAACTAGGATGACTGGAAATAGTCCCACATACCTACAATTGCTATCGAGAGATACATAGATTACGAAGTAAGATGGTAGTAGACATTTGTTGAACATGTTGAAGATTTCCTTCTTAAGTGGGAGCAAGCAAGATCGTTCATATATAATGAGGGGACAATGGAGAGCCGTGGCCTACTTCGTAAGAGATATGGAGTTTGGGTTGTATTTGTAGGAAGATTGGGACAAGATTGATTTTAAGGGATACTATGAGGACATCATAATCTTGTGGAACCACAGACAATTGTTAGAGTTTTGTTGATTTGCATAACTTCAAAATTGAAAGGCTTTGTCAAAAAGATCTAAACTGTCTAAGAAGAGCTTGAGATTTAAACGGTCTGTTGTGATCCTCCTTCTCATCTGGAAGCCTTTTGATTGCTTGTTATTCAAATTAACGAGATGAAATACAGTATTTCAAACCTTGCAATTTTTTTTTTTAAAAAAATATATTTTTAGAAACTTCTATATTGAGAAAATCCTATTTTTGGAGATTACAAAATAAAATGCAGTATTTTACATAAATATTAGGAGTTTACGGACAATGTAAAATTTAAGGTTTTAAACATGTAACGAGATGAAGAATCCTTGGCACGTAGTGTTTACTACTGGATCACTCTCCAATTGATTCAAGGTATGAAAAGAAATGTTATTCCTTTAGCATATTTATGAGTCATCTTGCTTTATATTATGGGATGTATAATCATGTTTTCTCCGCATATTTTAATAGTTGTTTAAGTTTTCACAAATTTATATGAGTATTATTGATGTAAACACGGAATGAAATAATATGGTCACTGAAAGATCAAGCATAATTGAAGTTATACTTGTCACATGATTAGGACTTGGAAAATAACTAGGATGACTGGAAATAGTCCCACATACCTACAATGTGCTCAAATTGCTATAGAGAGATACATAGATTACGAAGTAAGATGGTAGCAGACATTTGTTGAACATGTTGAAGATTTCCTTCTTAAGTGGGAGCAAGCAAGATCGTTCATATATAATGAGGGGACAACGGAGAGCCATGGCCTACTTCGTAAGAGATATGGAGTTTGGGTTGTATTTGCAGGAAGATTGGGACAAGATTGATTTTAAGGGATACTATGAGGACATCATAATCTTGTGGAACTACAGACAACAAGAGCTAGCACTGGAACCTGAGCCCGAGCCAGAACTTGAAGAGGGCCTAGAGAAAGAGCCTGAAGAAGACCTAGATGAGGACCTTGAGGAAGACCTAGATGAGGAAGTCGAACCGGAGCTGGAAGACCTTTTCATCGATTTGGTTACAGATTTTGAGCCCGAGTCATGCATTACTTCGGATGATGAGACTCCACTAAAATAACATTTCTAGGACTCATAGAGATTAGGGATAGTTTTATTTACTCCTTTAGCCAAAGTTTATTTGTTTATCTATGGGATTTTTTTTTTTTAAAATCAGATACTATATTCGAAAAATTTTAAAACTAAATTTAATTGTGTTAAGAAAATGGTCGAGACAATAACAAAACCAGGCAACGGTTATCAGGGATTTGTTGAGAGCTGTACAAGATTTGGGTAGACAACAAACACAGGCAGTTCAATTGTGGAACAATTCCGCCGCTACAAA
>CAIGRS010005730.1:0-11234 GCA_903798395.1 Fraxinus floribunda
AAACTTGTTAAATTATTTTAAAATTTAGGTGTTAATTTCAATTATATATATATATATATATATATATATATATATATATAATTATCCATACCTCACCCCACACGGCCACCCTACCACATCCCACCAAAAATTCCTAGAAATTCAAATATGAAAATCACATCACTCACGAACCCATCCAAAAATTTCAAGAAATAATTATCTCTACCTCACCCCACACAGCCCCATCCCACCAAAAATTTACAGAAATTTAAATCTGAAAATCACACCACCCTCGAACCCACCCAAAAATTTCAAGAAATTCAAATATGAAAATCACCCCACCCCACCCCTACAAAAAATTTCCAAAAATTCAAATATGAAAATCACACTCCCCACCCCACCTTACCTTCCAAAAACTTTTCAGATATTAAAAACTGGAAATCACACCCACAATCCATGGATCCACCTACCCCACTCCTACCTTTCTGAAAATTTTCAAAAATTAAAAATATCAAGTCGGTGACATGTCATCCGTGACTAATTGTGACCAAATTTGTATTCAAAGGGACTGTCTGTGACCAAGTCAATCTTAATTGTGATACGATATATGATCAAGTCACAACCAGTCGCAATTAACACATAATTGGTCACAATCGGTAACATAGAATTGGTCACAACCAATCACAATCGGTAACACAGAACTGGTCACAACCAGTCACAATAAACACATATTTTGTCACCACAAATAAATTCTCTTACACCACGAACAAGCATGATAATTCACCACCAGTCATTATAATCATTACCTCCAATGCACCACCACTACCATCTTCAACTCAAATCTACGACCAACACCATCAAGAAAATCAGGAAGATCAACTTCGATCAAACATATACAAAATGTGGTGGCATACAATTACGGATTATGATACGAAGTATTGTAATAACTCAACACATTGAAACCGAAAGTTGTTAAAACTGTAGTCTCCTATATCCAGTACTGACTACCTAGACAAAAAATTCATTTAGTTAAATACAACAACAACATTCAAGCTTCAATTCAACTTGAAAACACCAGCAAAGGGATAAATAAACTTTAGACATGCCCCTCCTCCTTCCTAGTTTCAAAGTATAGAGTATAGCCTATCTATGTACTTGTTGCTGCTGTTGCATACCATAATGAGTAGGGACCATGAGGTACTATTGGTACATGATGAGGAGCATACTAGAAAGCAAGAGCAACACAACATTGTACCTGAGGTCTACTATTAATCCATCATCAATTGAGGATCCCTTCAACGAATTGAGCATTTGGTGCAGCATAGATACATCTAATTCCCTAGACCCAAATTTTTTACACAGCGCCTGAACTTCAAGCTCACATTCGTCGAGTTTGGGTGGAAATTGATCCTGACCCATGATATGGTTGTGTGCACCAGAGGATGAGGAAGAATGCCCATGTGGTCCGCGACCATGGGTATGCCGGACGGAGGATAAATCGCCATTATTCGAATGCTGCATCACGATAGTCGCGATTGGGCAGGTTTCTGGGAGAAATTCAGGTTGCTGGGGTGCAAATTGGGGATGACCCATGCCTGGGCTAGATGCGACAGGTGAAGGCGAACCCAGCCCAAGTAGACCGCCACCATGTTTCGTTCGGTCGTCGCCATCATCGGCTTCACGGACAGCTCGGAACTAGAATATAGAGAGGGGTAGGTTGGGTGGAGAGGGTGATATAGAAAGACAAGTCAGAAGAGATTGGAGAGGGTGATACATCGTTGCTCCCTTTTCTCCGGCATCTTTGTCGGTGGTGGGGGTGAGGGGGTTTGGGTTGTAGGCGGCAATAATGGGGGTAGAGGGAAGAGAGAGAGAGAGAGAGAGAGAGAGAGAGAGAGAGATAAATGAATTGGGGGTTTCGGGATTGAAAATTTGGGTTGGGATGGGGGTGGATGGTGGGTTACAATAAATATTTATAAACAAATTTATTAAATCCATATTACCCTTGATTTTTGAATTGTTAACTTTACCTTCCTTGTTTTTGAATTGTAATCTTCAAAAGAAGGGTTTTAGGTAATTTTCTCTACTATCACTGATTTTCTAGTGGGCCTTAGTATGAGTTTGTTTCCGTCTTTTCCAATTTGCAACCACAAATAAGGAAATTGGGTGGATTTTAGAAATCAAGTACCTGCTAATCAAGAAATAGAAAAAGATGAGAGTGCAAAAGAGCTAGACATATTTGAAGTAGCAAATGCATTGAATAAATGATCAAGCGATTTAAAATTGGTAGATTTTCACGCAAAGCTAGACGTGACGAAAAAGAAAAAGAGTTAAAATGAAAGTCGTTGTTGAAGGAAAGAACTGAAAAAAACACCACCGACTTTCTAGAATCTTCACCAAGTTGCCAAAATAAGAGTATGATCTAGAAATAGAAGATGCTAGAAGAATCGAATTACTATCACCACCGCCATAGCTGAAGAATCTGGGGAAGTTAAAAAGGCTAACGTTTTTGATAGAATTTTTTAGATACAATTTCACCGCCTATTTTGCCTCTATATATATGTGTGTGCGCGCACACGAATTGTGTGAGAGTTGAAAGTGTGAAGAGAGTGTGAGTGCATGGAGGTGTTAATTGGAGAGAGAGATTAGTGTGTTGTACCAGGTCAATTAAATAGTGTAAGTGAATTTATATCTATAAAAATCATTTTCTTTGTGCCTCAAATTCAACATTTGCTTATGCTATCTAAGAAAAAAAGAAGTAATTATTAAATAAATTCGAAACTATTTAAGAAAACTGCATAAACTATAAACGGTGCATATTCATCAGTCTAATGCCTAATATTGCATGCTTCAATTGTATAGGATGCAAGTGCTTATTAGCCACGTAATACTTAGGCAAAGACATCCGTCCACTACAATGCGAGTATATAATAATTAGTAAATTAATAGAAAAGAAGTTTCTGAGAAGACTTGATCATACTTAAATATATATGTTTCATTTAACTGGATAGTACAACAGCTGTTTGAAATTTATTGCCAAAATATTTTACAAGAAACTTTCATATTTATTTAGTGGATAAACTGAAACCATTTTCTCTTCAGGAAATCATGGTTTCTTCCACTTAGTACTGTCCATATTCGGAATAAGAACATTTAATATTTATTTTGAGTAAGGCTGTTGTCCAGTTAACGATCTGACGTGCTAACCAGCAAGGGTCACGTTGAAGATTAAACCAAGAAGCCTAAAAAATATGGTAATGTTATTGTTGGTGCTATTAACTCCAACAATTGCTAAGCCCGACGCAAGACGTCCCACTGCTGGCAGGGAAGCATTGCACTTCGCAAGAGGGGTTAAAACAACAAGGCTGCAATTCAGTAAGCTGGGAAGAATTTGCTGGAAACATTGATAACAAGAAATCCACCTCTGCATATTTTTACGTGTTAAATAATACTTGCATTAGTTGGAAGTCACAACTTCAGAAACTTGTTGCTTTATCATCCACTAAGGCTGAATACATTGCTGCCACTGAGGCAGTAAAAGAAGGTTTTTGGCTGATGGGATTCTTAAATGAATTGCAACTTGTAGAAAATCAAGTGTAACTATGTTCTGATAACCAAAGTGCTATTTTCTTGAGTAGAAACCCAGTTTTTCATGACAGGTCTAAACATATAGATGTTAAATTCCATTTTATTAGAGATATAGTTGAAAAATGTGATATTAAATTGGTTAAAATTCCAACCAAGATAAATCCTGTTGATGCAGGTACAAAGGTAATCCCTATTGGATTTTTTTTTTATTCTTTAAGATTGTTGAATCTTGAAGCCTACTAACTTTTTGTTTTTCTTTTTACAGGTAATAAGAGCAAATGAAATTAAGTATACTTAAATCCATTTAGAACTGTTTCAAAATTCAACAAGGTGGAGATTGTAAAGTTTAGGTGCTGAATTCTTGAGCCCATGTGAGATAAGTGAGCCCAAATGATGTACTAGCCCATTTCCGATTTGGTCCAATTCATAGAACTCTCCAGAATCTGTCTATTGATTTTATTAATCAATATCTTGTGGATGGACAACACTTGGTCCATTGCTGACCGTTGGATTGAAACTGTTGACTATTTCATTTAAATAGTCTCAAGGACTCTTGAGATCTCAGACTTATCATCTCTCTCGAATCCTAGTGTTTTTTCTCCCGACTGCGCGATATTCTTTGGGATTAATCTGTAAATGTTGTGAGATTTTCTGAGTGATTCTCATATAATAGTTAGAGAAAGTGATAGTAAATCTCTTAGTGAGATAATACTGTAATTTTGAGGGTTTTCAGTTTGTGTTCTTTGAGTTCGAACATTATTGATTGTTCTATAACCTTACTTGCCTGATTTTGGGCTGTTTCTAGTGGATTCGAGCTATTTCCTAATGAATGCTCAACGGGTGATTAGGCGTTAGAAATGATCGGTGAACCTCCGGGACCTTTGGCCAGAAATTCTATGTGTTCTTTTAAATTTCTGCATTTACTTTACTTTTCTTGATTGTTATGGTTGATTCACTTATAAAATCACTATATCTGGGATCTACAGGAGACAAAGGGACCTATGATATGGATTATTTTTTTGTTTTTAGGCGACTTGAAAAATTCAACAAATTAAAAAGACATGCATATACAACATATTTTCAAGCTCATTATAAATTAGATTAACTTACTAGGAAAAGGTGGTGCTGTGCCACCAATGGTGCTATTGAGAGTACAGTTTACAATCCCAGTTACACTTAGATCGACATTGAAATTGGGAACTCGGGCATCTGCAATTGAGATGGCCATTATAGCAATAAAGATAAAAATAAAGAGACGAGATTTGGGGGCACATTTGGATTTGAGTTTTTGCTAATATAGATGCTGGAGTGGTCTGCAAATTAAGGTCTACGAGTGCACTCAATTTATAGGGAAAATATTGAAGGCCCTTCAATGCGTTTAAGCACTCAAGGCAAAGGAGGCAAGTTGTTAATTTTAATCATGGCCTCGTATTCCATCTAAATTTAAAACGAAAGAGGCAAATTGCTAGTTGATTTGAGAGTTGACTTAGGTGATCTCATATAGGATACACCTTTCATGAATTCCGTAGACAATTAAAATTCTAATGAGCACCAAGCCAAAGGTCCCTAAAATACCAAATGACATTGAAATGCATTCAAAACCACCAAAATATGATATATCTCTTCAATCCATTTGTAAAATACATCAAGAGGGAGGAAAGAGATTTTGAAAGCATAAGAGATGGAAAAACTACTTCCTTCCTTCAAACTTGATAGAATACTTCCACTGCTATTTAAATTTAAGATATGAAACCTTATCGAGCCATAAAATTCCCCTTAGGGAAACTTGCACTACAGATGGATCAACCATTACCATATGATAACAGCTGACATTCACCCCTTGATTCCCTAGCTAGCCAATCCAAAGCTGTAAAGTTAAGTTTATAATTCATCTGTTTGAGCATGTCTCATATGTCTTGAACTTGGTATTGCACGGGCCATTGACCCGTAGATTTTGGCGAGACCAGATTTACCTGTGCATTAGATTCGATTTCAATCCAGATGCTCTGAATTCCTCTTTACATGCACATCTTTAAACCCCTAAAGAGTCCCTTGTTTCAGCTTCCATATTGTAGCAAGTTCAAAAAAATTCATGGAAGCCGATCGAAAACCATATTACCAAAAAGGTCCCTGACCACGCCGCCACCTATGCCTCTACCCTGGGTCCGTCTACAAGCACCGTCTGTATTTAACCAATTGACATCATGAATGCAACTAAAGTTGACATGGAATTAAAGTAAATCAGAGGAGTAATTTAAAACATAATGATGATAATTATATTAGTTGCACTAATTCTCGTATTAAATTATTGGGATTCGGGAGACAGACTATATTTGAGTCAGTTTGAACATTTGTGGAGTTTTCCTGCCTATTTTGAATTAAAAATTTGTTTGTCTAGGTATAAATTTTGAACCGCGATTTCTCATTAATCTGAAATTGGTTTTGAATTACAAATACACAAAGACGATCTACTCGATGAGTAGAACAAGTGAGTCTATTTATAGTTATAATTTGACTATTGGATAAAATCTAAATATTTGGTCGAAGTTGACATAAAGTCATTTTTCAAGTTTTATACTTTTAACCAATTTTTTCAATCTTTAAATCAAATTCCACAGATGAATATGAAAATTACGGAATACAGTATAGTTATGGAATGTACAATTATCATGATAGACAGCATTGAGGAGAAATCAATGATCTGCTGAGTAGACGTATGATATCACGTTGGAGAAAACAGTGGAGCGGGCACTCATATGGAAAAACCAGTGTTGCATGGAGCAGATTGAGGATTGTATTTTATTGGTCTAACAACTTGGAAGGTGGGATGTGTTAATGAGAGAAATTCACTAAAGGATTTGATTTTATAACGAATATTAAGTAACATAAAAATGGAAAAAAATTAAGTGAATTATTAAATAAATTCGAAACTATTTAAGAAAATTGCATAAACTATGAACGGTGCTTATTCATCGGTCTAATGCCTAATATTGCATGCTTCAATTGTATAGTGTGAAAGTGTTTATTAGCCACGTAATACTTAGGCAAAGACATCCGTCCACTACAATGCGAGTATATAATAATTAGTAAATTAATAGAAAAGAAGTTTCTGAGAAGACTTGATCATACTTAAATATATATGTTTCATTTAACTGGATAGTACAACAGCTGTTTGAAATTTATTGCCAAAATATTTTACAAGAAACTTTCATATTTATTTAGTGGATAAACTGAAACCATTTTCTCTTCAGGAAATCATGGTTTCTTCCACTTAGTACTGTCCATATTCGGAATAAGAACATTTAATATTTATTTTGAGTAAGGCTGTTGTCCAGTTAACGATCTGACGTGCTAACCAGCAAGGGTCACGTTGAAGATTAAACCAAGAAGCCTAAAAAATATGGTAATGTTATTGTTGGTGCTATTAACTCCAACAATTGCTAAGCCCGACGCAAGACGTCCCACTGCTGGCAGGGAAGCATTGCACTTCGCAAGAGGGGTTAAAACAACAAGGCTGCAATTCAGTAAGCTGGGAAGAATTTGAGGAACACTCACGGTGAGATTAAATTGTCCTTGTGAATTTGTAGTAGTAGTGGTAATATTAATTCCAGGAGGACATTGCAACTGCACCGTAGCATCTGTAGAAAATGTATTTTTGTTATTGACAATGCAGTATAAGTGCACGTGTAAAAAAATGGGAAGAAAAAGAGTTAGAATCCTTGTCAATGAATTAAAAAGTTCAACGTAATATTTTGATTGGGAGAAAAAGGAACCTATGATAAGTTTTTTTTTTTTTTTCCCCATTTTTTCTAGGCGACTTGAAAACTTCAACAAATTAAAAAGACATGCATATACAACATATTTTCAAGCTCACTGTAAATTAGATTAACTTACTAGGGAAAGGTGGTGTTGTGCCACCAATGGTGCTATTAAGAGCACAATTTACAGTCCCATTTACATTTAGTGTGACATTGAGTCCGAGACTTTGGGCATCTGCAATTGAGGTGGCCATTATAGCAATAAAGATAAAAATCAAGAGACGAGATTTGGGAGCCATTTGGATTTGAGTTTTTGCTGAATACAGATGTTACTGGAGTGGTTTGCGAATTAAGGTCTCCGAATGCACTCAATTTATAGGGAAAATATTGAAGGCCCTTCAATGCGTTTAAGCACTAAAGTCAAAGGAGGCAAGTTGATCATGGCCTTGTTTTCCATCTAAATTTAAAACGAATGAGGCAAATTGTTAGTTGATTTGAGAGTTGACATAAATGATCTCATATAGGATACACCTTTCTTGAATTCCCTAGACAATTAAAATTCTTATTATTTGCAAATTTCAACTCTAATCGGAATCAAGCCAAAGGTCCCTAAAATAGCAAATGACATTGAAAATGCATTCGAAACCACCAAAACATTAGTTTTATCTTCCACTTCACATTAGTTTCAAATGGATATTTTGACCAAAACATTAATAGTGAAAGATGAAAATCAACTTTGATTATTAATGTTCTCTGTAGTTTTCTTGAGTTAATAATGTCCCAAGATAAGGATTCTTATGGATTGAGTTTTGTGATGGTATTACAATATATATGTAATTTGCGCGATTTATTTTATATGAAGTAATAAATATTGTAAGAAAGTTATCAAGCACCCTAGTAAATGGATCGTACAATTTGCAATACTTGTGTCGAAAAACCACAAAAAAAAAAAACTTTAATGGTCAATGGGACAGATTTTAGCATCATGTCAATGAGTTAAATGATATACATTTTTGGATTCCTAGATATAAAGGCTAAGTTTGTTTCGGATTAAAATCAGATTTTAATCTAAATCAAACAATCAATATTAACCACATGTTTCATAGGTCCCACAACTTTTTAACCATATATGCATTTCAAAATCTTCTATCACAATCTACTAAAAATCTAATTTTAATCCCTACCAAACACCCACTAAGTATTTTAGGTAAAATTGGAGAAACGCAGCTTTAATGAGCACTAAGCCTAGCTCTAATTTATTTTTATTTTTTTCAGGCGAAGGACCACCAAAGATTAGGTGGGATATTAAGCCTCCACCTAGATTTCAAGGGGGAGTGGATTTCCCCACCCTATTTTGTAAAATACATCAAGAGGGAGGAAAGAGATTTTGAAAGCATAAGAGATGGAAAAACTACTTCCTTCCCGCTGCTATAGTGCTATTTAAATTTATAGATATGAAACCTTATCGAGCCAAAAAATTCCCCTTAGGGCAACTTTTACTGTTTGAGCATGTCTCGTATTTCTTGAACTTGGTATTGCACGGACCCGTAGAATTTGACGAGACCAGATTTACCAGTGCATTAGATCCGATTTCAATCCAGATGCTCTGAATTCCTCTTTACAAGCACATCTTTAAACCCCTAAAGAGTCCCTTGTTTCAGCTTCCATATTAGAGCAAGGTAAAAAAAAAACCACAGAGGCCGATCGAAAACCGTATTACCAAATGGGTTAATCCCCTCTGTACCCGGGTCAATCCCGGGTACCATTTTTCTGGCACAGAAGGAAGGTCCTTACCAAAAAGGTTCCTGACCACGCCGCCACCTATGCCTCTACCCTGGGTCCGCAGTCTGTATTTAACTAATTGATATCATAAATGCAACTAAAGTTGACATGGAATTAAAGTAAACCAAAAGAGTAATTTAAAACATAATGATGATAATTATATTAGTTGCACTAATTCTCGTATTAAATTATTGGCATTCGGGAGACATACTATATTTGAGTCAATTTCAAAAAATTAAATATTATGTATGATTTTTTATAAAAAGAAAAAAAAAACCACTATAAGTGATCTATTTTATTAATAACGGAATAAAAAAGACTTTGGATGGAGGTTCGGTCTAACCTCTAGCTAAAGTTGAAAAAAAAAATAAAAAATCCATGTCTAGAGACGAGTACAATATAAAAACTAAAAAATACACTACATGCACCTTAGTCATGCTCATTGTCAATTAATTATATTTGATTGGTATAATTTTTCACCTGAAAAATATTGAAATTTTGGATCTTTTGGTGTTCGTTTGACTTTATTTTTCATGAAAATTATCTATTAAAGAGATATAATTTGTTACAATTGACAATAGAATTTGTTTTCATTGCAAAAAAAATAAATAATAATAAAATAAAAAAGTTGCATAGAAAAGTTTTTCCCACCAAACCAATGGAAAAAACTTTTCATCAAAAACCAAGAAAATGTCGAAAACTAATTCCATGAAAAATTTAGTCAATCAAACATGAAAAAAAGGTGAAAATGAAATTTAATTTTCATCTTCCATAGAATAGTTTACCAAAAAAAAAAAAAAACAGGGCCTAATATATCAAAAAGCATCTCGCCATATTCTACCTCATAAGAATTATCTTACCACATATTGTTCAAATCCTTTTAAATCAAGAGAAAAGCCATGTGCCCCAGCTCAATGACCGGGCACAAACAGGGGCGCTACCCTATTGGAGGGGGGCGCTATGGCAGCCCCCCCGTCCAATAGGGGGCACCAAGTGGTGCCCCGATCATTGAGTCGGGGTACAAAGAACAACCCTTAAATCAATTGTTGAACCAAATTTTTTTGCATTGTATCTCCAAGACCATGTCGAGGATCAATGTGTACCATCAATGTTGCCACAAAGTCACTTTCACGTGTCGTTGAAAAGCACCAACATTTTCATTGCTTGGTAATTCGTGCTAGCATCTTATTATCTCTCGTTGATCTTCTAACTTTTCAGTTGATCCACCAATAACACTTTAATTACATAATTGCGAGCTAAGCTTGTTCCCATGGCTCTTAAAATTATTCAGTGGTCCTTGCTTCACTTGGTCCATATCTCAATTTGCAAGAGGTCCCAAACTTCTAATAGGAATAAATATAAAGTGGGATGAATATATAACAATCATAGATGTAAATAGCGACTCCTAATATAAATAACTAAAGCGAATGTTGCCATTATCCAAGTGTCGATTAATTTTCAAAATAGAACAACATCACGACACCAATCTGTTAATATCTCAAAAATTTATCTATCAATTCCATGTTAAGAAAATATACTCTTTGCTTCATTGCCTAGATTACTCAAGCGTTCCCGAATTAAACTCAATTTTAGAGAAAATGAGGAAACAAAGGTTTTGTGTCGCAAATATTGGATGTTTCCAAATTGATAACAAGAAAACGGAGAATTGAAAGAAATTAATTAACAATTTCAAGCACTTAGGCCGAATTCTCCTTCATTCCCTGTAGGTACTGTTATGTATTTTCAGTTTGGGCCTTCCAATTACCCAATGGCCCAGCAATACTTTTTTCCTTTTCAAAGCCCAAACTCCACTGATTTACTTAATGGGCTGTTCACGAAAATATGTTCGGATTTAAATCACTGCAAGTGCACGGTTCATTGACAAGTAATAAAGTGAAAATCCTAGAATTTCGAGTATCGTTCCCACGATGATTGATTTAACTATATTTCTATTACCGAGACCTTAACCGAATCTATAGAACTCAAGATAATAGTTGACGTAAATTTTAAAACTAAATTATGACTAAAATGCGATTTAAACTAAGGTTACTAAATAAGTGCAAAATGAATTTGAATGAAAAAGTTTAAAAGAAATTAATGTATGAAAAGTGCACAAGGATCCCGAATCAC
>CAIGRS010005733.1:1888-12530 GCA_903798395.1 Fraxinus floribunda
AAAAAAAAAAAAAAAAAAAAAACACTGAACCCACATTTCCCTGCACCTTAGTGTAAGTTAGTCCAATTGTGATGATTTATTGGACAGATTGGATAATATGGGACAATATCACATTGAACAACAATTTGTATCCAAATTAGATTTTTAAAATAAAATTGATTTTTTTTAGTCTGAGCTCACATCTAGATGTGGGCCCAATTCTTCACCTGTGGGTTAATAGTTTACACTTGGCATTAATTCGAGGCCCAAAAACGGTGTAACACTTCGTTTCTGCAAACTTTCATTTATGGTACTACTCTTTCTTTTTCTATTTGATGATATATTTAAAGTTTCTATTGGCAATTAAAAGTACAAAAACTACCTATTTTAAATTCATTTCACAGCTATTAACCTAATCAAAATACTTAATAGTATTTATCAGTGTTCTAAAAAGTGTGTCTAAACGACGCTCAGGTGCAAACAAAATGTTTTGTCTTGATAGCAAAAGCGAATTAAGTGGTAAACTGCCAAGTTGATTGCTTAATGTGCACTGCGCCTAGGTGCGTTTTATTATTATTATTTTTATTTTTTTAAAAGACTTATTTGACTTTAATTTTAAATTTTTAAGGTTGAACCCCAACCTTGAAAGTCCCACACCACCCCGCTCCTAGAATATCGTGGAGGAGGTAAATCGCGGGATGTGNAAAAGCGAATTAAGTGGTAAACTGCCAAGTTGATTGCTTAATGTGCACTGCGCCTAGGTGCGTTTTATTATTTTTATTTTTATTTTTTTAAAAGACTTATTTGACTTTAATTTTAAATTTTTAAGGTTGAACCCCAACCTTGAAAGTCCCACACCGCCCCGCTCCTAGAATATCGTGGATGAGGTAAATCGCGGGATGTGCCTCTATAGGCCAGGGTATAAGAGCTGCTGTATTGGTGTCCACAAAGAGTCCAATTTCAAACCTTGTTAAAGGTAGGAATCGAACCCTCACACTGCGGCTGCCAGTTCAACTGAAACTACCTCACTTATATCCTTTGCACCACTAAACTATGCCCCAGAGAGCAACTTTAATTTTAAATTTTTAAATGACTTTTATCTGTACAAAAGTCAAAAATGATTTCATCCAATAAAAATTTATATAACATTTAAGTTATGGTGTTATCTATTTTATATAATCATGATTTTGAAACTTATCGTTTTTTTAAAAAAACTTATAAAATTTGTACGTGGTTCCTATAAATCTGTTAAGTAAAACTTTTCCAATTGAAAGTTGAAATTATGAAAAATAGTCTAACTTTTGTATTTTAAAAATTTGAAAATTGTATAATTAACTAATTGTATGAATTGTTTAGCCTCTGTTTGATAGAGATTAAAATTAGGATTTTAGTAGATTTTGATAAAAGTTGATGAAATGTGTTGTTGAAAAGTTGTTGGTCTAATTAAATGTGTGATTAAAATTAATTGTTAACTTTGATTGAAATTTTAATTAGATTTTAATCCAAACCAAACAAAGTAAATATAATATTTTATAATTTTAGATATTTAGTTCTTGTTTGGTATATATTAAAATTTTCATTTTCATTCTTCTATTCATTTTCAACCACATATTTTTCAATAAAATAATATTTTACATCACATCTATAACTTTTCCTTCTTTTTCAACCACATTGATTGAAATTTTAATTAGATTTTAATCCAAACCAAACAAAGTAAATATAATATTTTATAATTTTAGATATTTAGTTCTTGTTTGGTATACATTAAAATTTTCATTTTCATTCTTCTATTCATTTTCAACCACATATTTTTCAATAAAATAATATTTTACATCACATCTATAACTTTTCCTTCTTTTTCAACCACACATTCTCCATCAATCTATTATTTCAAAATATATTATTTCAAAATAATGTGGCTCAAACACACCCTTGGTATGTATATTTTAATTATTAAACAACTTTTAGAATGATTAAGTATTTAAAATAATAATAAAAATAAGTAATGCTTTTTATGTATATATCTTGCCGAGACTCGTCTGGGCTCGTAAAACTTGAAATTTAGTATCCACACATAATCATGTTTTACTCTTTTTAAAACGTTGAAATTTATACAAAACTTCTACTCTAGACATATATAATGGAATCGTAGATACTCAAGTGAAATTTAATCTATGAAATAATTTGTTTTATGGGCAACATTATTGTGATAAAGATCGTAATGCAAGGTACAAAAGGGAAGTTCATATGCGCTTATATTGTAAAAAACTATTTTTAACGGAATGAAAAAGATACATATAACATAATCATAACAATAAAATTGACCCTAACCAAAGTGTACATTTATCTCGTACGACCTTTATACATATCTTGAACTTATCCGTACAAAATTCAAGGAATTGAAAATAGTAATATCATTTTGAACATGCTTCAAATAAAATATTGATAGTTAGCGATTGAGCAAAAACAATAGTTCAACGATCTAGTCATTAATTTCTTCAAAATGTCAAAGAAAATTACAAGGATTGAATAACAATCTTGACATCAAACAATTGATGGCCTCACGGGACTTCGCTATTCCTAGGTAAATAAATTGTGTGACAAAAGAATAAAAACAAAATCAAAACACAAAAAAATATAAAACAATTATAAAGAAGAGAAGTAGGGGTAGATATTCCCCTCTTCTCTTGTCCTTATCATAAGGACAGATGTTCTGGTAAGTGGGTCCCTCCTTCAGACAGCGGTTGTCCCTATCATGACATGCATCTAACATAAATTCTCCCCAGTACACGATTGACACACATTTTAGCCCATGTTTTGGTTCATATTTTAGGGTGTGTTCGACCACATTATTTTGGAAAAATGTATTTCGAAATGGTAGATTGAAAGAGAATGTAAAAAGTTATTGATGTGATGAAAAATATTATTTTATTGAAGAATATATGATTGAAAATGAGTAGAAGAATGAGAATGAAAATTTTAATGTGGTTCAAAAAAGGCTTAATTTAAATTAAAATCAATAATGAAATTTAATCACTTCACAATTTTTCAACTATTTATTTCATTGATATTTATCAAAATTTGCTAAAAAAAATGATTTTATTCCCGGTCATAGTTTAGATTAAACGGATTAAAGTACTTTTTTATGCACTGTCAGACACAAACTCTCTTCTATTACTGCATCCTAACTTTGTGCAAACAAGAATCTGCGTGCAAACATATACATACAGTTGGCTGTAATAAGAACATATATTGTAATAATTAAGCTCATGTTTAACACACGTTCTTTCTAAATACGTCTTTCAACTCTCATTTTTAATTATATATTTTTTCATGAAATAATATTTTTTATTATATCAATAACTTTTTCTTATTTTTTAATCACATATTTCGTACTATATCACTATTTAAAATACATTTTTTTTCCAATAATATCCATCAAACACACCTCTTTGGATGGAAAAAATACTAAAAAAAGTGTGAAAAATTGTCTCATGTGTCGCTTTCTAGAGTTTAATATACAGAGCTGGAAATGGGATTGACACCACACCTTTCGAGCGGGAAAAAATGCATAAAGAAATGCCATTACTGACTCTCTTTCTTACACTAAAACATTTTCCTTTCTCTCTCTAGAAAGAATCATTTTCCAGTTCGAATTTCTTATCTATTTTTGTGGGGTTTTTTTTCTTGGTTCTTCAAGATCTTTGTTTTATACAGTTGAAGTGTTTATGTTGTTTGTATCTGTGTTTTTTCCTTAGTATTTTGGTTGCTGTCTGGCTTTGTTTTTCTTCTTCCTCACTCTATATCTCAATATATATCTCGGTGAAGAAACTAGAAGTGATGGCTATGGAATTTGAGGGCTTTTCGTTGCGGTGAGTTGTTAAGTTTTGGTAATTAATGTGTTTAATATTTATTAGGTCTTGATTTTTGTTGGGTTTGTTCAAAAGGTATATTTTTGTGGTTTTGTAGAGAATATACCTCGAGGATGAGAAGTGTTAACGTGGTAAATTGCTGGCCTTTCGATGAGAGTGATGAAGATGTTATAAAATCATTGCTCCCTCCGATCACCGTCAAGAAATTCACCTGGTGGTTCGATGTACTCGAATTGTCGCGTTCAGAATCGATTAAAGAAGAGAAGTCGAAAAAGAAGAAGAAAAATGTTCAAGAAAAAGGAGAATCATCACTTGGATATCAAGAGTATACAGAAGAGTCAGATTTGGATGCTGAAGAATTCATAGGAGAAGAAGCAAAGTTGAAGGCTTTAAGGGGGAAAATGAAACCAAGGGTTCCAAAGAAAAGGTCAATAAAGGAGCTTTTTGCGGTGGCGCCACCCGTGGATAGAGTTAGTACTGAGGAGGATGATGACGACTTTTGCGATTCCAAGGAAATTAAATGGGGCCTCAAAGGGAAGAGGAATGAGAAGAAAAAGAATAAAAAAGAGATTTACTTAAGCAAGTTGAAGAAGCCAAAGAATAAGATTAACAAATTCAAGAAGAAGAAAAGCAAAAATGAGATGGGTCTATCAGTCGTCAATAAGGTATGGGATTCTTCATATATAATCATCTCAAATTCGTCTATAAAAGCGGGTATTCTACATTGTTTACATACAAATCTATCGATTCTGAATGGATTATATTGATTGATGGTTGAGAATTATGTAATTTGGAACATAAAATATAGGCCTAACTAAAGTTTTCTTGATTCTGATTAGTTAAAAATGCTTGATTTTTACCTCTTTTTGCTTAGAAATCACTGCTGAAATTTTTTTTGTGTGGCAATTAGATTCGTTCAGATAAAGAGATAAAGGTAAAAACAAATAGGAGAATGGGGTTCTCATGTTAGAGGGATTTGATCAGGTTCTAAGGGTAAGAGGGTATGGTGTTCCAGCTGTGTTGCACGAATTGGACAGCAAGTTTTATGAGTTTGAAAGTTTTGTTAATTAATTATGTTGTTTTTTCTACTGTTTGCCTATGTTTTTCTCTTGAGCCATCATTGTCATGGCAAATTTTTTGGGGCATTTCAATTCTTATCATATTCCCAAAATTTGACCATATGATTTCTTGAACCTTTTTTATTAAGCTAGGGTTGCTCAATGTGGATGACTATTTGGAAGATACTTGGGGTTTATAAATCATCTCAAAGTGAAGAAAATCAAACATAGGCGTAAGACTGAAAATTACAATATGGGTTTTTTGTTTTCAATGAGTTAGTAAGAGTTGATTTTACAGTAATTTTTGGGGCCCTATACAATATTGAGGTACCGAATCGAATATTTTACACCATGTTTTGGTCGATTCTTGATTGAAGGCTTTAATGCATATCTCTAATGGCGGAACACTCAATGAATTAAAAAGTACTTTTTGTGGCTTTTAAGGATGGTTTCTGGTGAAATTTAATGGGTGGGGTAGTGTATAATGCTGGAAAGCTAAAGGATGCCACTGGTTTGATGGTACAGTATGGGTTATTTGGTAGCTTGTACCATGCCCGCTGAATCTACTGTACAGATATGGATAAAATAAATGTGTTTAACACGAGGTTCGATCTTATTTATTGAATTCGTTGATGAATTACGAGTTTCAGTATTTGCATTGTGATTTAAGGATAGTCAGACTGTTCTTTGAAGCTGAATATATGCTGCTTAACTTCTTTAGAGTTTTGATCAATTAGGCAATGGCGTCTAATGACAAACTCAATGTTTTATTTTTTTGTTTTTGATTTGCATTTCATTTAGGTCCTAGAAATCATATGGTTATCTTGCCCTTGCTTGGAATTAGAAATTAGGAGGACTATTGCTGTTGACATAAATCCAATATAAACTTAAACTTTTTGGTATCGGAAAATGGAAACATACATGAAATAATGGTTTGATGGTGGTTAAATAAAACCCCTCTAGTTATTTAAAATCATACATAAAATCATGTGGTTTCGATTTTTTGCAATGTGATGCTCAACGATTTTCTTGTTTGTCATGGAGATAGTTGAGGTATTGCATTTTGTTAAGTAACGAGCTTGCATTTAAGAAAGAAAAAGAAAACTTGAATCCTTCATCTTTTTCCCTCAAATCTCATCAAGTTGGTTAAAAACAGAAAGATAACTTTTGGTTTGTTTCATTTTGAGGAATAGATTCCCGTTCGCTGGAGAAATCATTCTCCTATACATATCCTAATAACTGACGTATTTTGTATGCTTCCCAGGAGATATGTTTTAAGCTCCACCTGCAATCTCATGGCGGTGTCAAAGAGTTGGATGTTGATATATCTGATGCTGTTCCGATCCATAAGGGGAAGCCAAAAGGGAAACGTTTGGATTCTAAAAAGAAGACAACTGCTTGTAATTCTTCTAATGTGACAGCAGAAAATGAAAAATCAGAGTTTCCCGTCCGTAGAAGTTTAAAGAATGACACTAAAGTATTTCCGCTACTGCAACCAAGAAATCACATCTTGCACGAGTCTATTCAAGCCAATCCACGTGGAACACAGCAGGTGAACAAACTCGCTTTCTCAGATAAGGATGACATGCTAGGATGTCAAGTGTTAACAACGATTCGTGGTTCAGATTCTGACACGGTTGCTTCTTCTTTATTGGAAGATCATGCTGGAGAGAGAGGCAATAATTTGACTGTTATAGAAACAAGCGGAAGTGAAGATATTTCCGGTGGAACTGAAAATGGGCATGGTGCTCAATCTGTAAGTAAAAAGCAGCTTACTATTGCATGCCATGAATTTGATACTTCTAACTTCGTGAAGAAACATAGCCATGATAGACTGTTTGGCACATCTGTAAATTCATATCAAAGTGCACTGCAAGGCATGAATTTAAATTTGTTTGAAAGAGGCCATAGAGAAGCATTTCACAATCCTTTGCGGGCTTCTCCTCGTCCGTTCTTTTGTATGTATCCAGAAGGACATAAAGAAAACCCGAGTATCGAAGTGATTAGAAATTCATCAAGTGCTTACAATAACTGCGGAGGATTGATCAAACATCTAGGGGATCCTGGTCGCAGATTTCCTCCATTGTGTTTCAAGGATTATCCAAAAGCATATAACGAGCCTTTTGCCCCGAATTTATATAAATTGGAGAAAAGATCAAATATGCCTCGATTTCCCCCACAAAGTACCATAGAGAATCATAGTGTTCACGCTTTCGAGTATCAATCATTTCCTCATATGTCACCCAAGGAATTGCAGACGACTTTATGTGCCCTTCCGGAAGTGAACCAAAAAAGAATGGATGGAAAGTTTGTTGGCTTACCTCTCAATTCACACGGAGAATTAATCAAGTTGAACTCGAGTGATAAAGAGGAGTCTCAACAGACGATAAAACCAAGTATCGCTGCAGCTTCTTCCATTAACTTAGCCCAGAATTGCAGTGTCATCCCGAATTGCTTGGGTAAGCATTCAGAGTGCAGAAGTTGGGAATGTAGAACATCCCGCAGGGACCAGTCGAATGAATTCCCTGTCAAGGGCTATATGAAAGAGAACCCTTCTGTTGTTATGCAATCTAGATTCGGTATTACTGAATGTCAACAGGATGGAAAAACAAATATTGACTTGAATTTGATCAAAAGAAAAGATCATTCCTTTAATACAGTAGAAAGGGACCTGCACACGGAGATTGAGTCTTACCATGGACGCCAAGAAGATTACCAGAAGAGCAGGAACCGTGATCATGTTTTGCCGCATTTGGTCCAATCAAAAATGCGTTTGATGGGTAAAGAATTTATAGTTAGTGGAAACGAGCTTTGGAAGGATAATCAAATCATAGCTGAGCATCATTCTGGTGGTAATGCCATTGACAATTTTACAGTTTATAGTCAGAATGAATCATCTTTAGGGAAATTCAAAGAAACTTTGGCTTGTTTATCAGAAACTGAAATCAATCACAGATCAGAAAGTATGTTGCGACCTTTCTCGCACTTTGCCTTGCAAAGTACTGATATGCACCAGAATGATTTTGTCGCAAGCAAAATAAATCCCATTCCCGGATTATATACTTGTCTTCCTCCCGTTAACTCCTCCACTGTTCATAATATGAGATCTATAGTCCGGGATCCCATCACCCATGGATATGAATTCAAAATAGTTAGTTCTGAGTTCCCTATGCCAAGACCTTCTTCTCAGGGATTGCCTCGTGCTCCAAGGTCAGTGATCCGGTTTCCATTCATGCACCCAGATCACAAAGGTCATTCACAATCATCTTGGTCTCAGTGCTCTCCTAAGAACGTCTCCCCATTGTTGTTTGATGTTGCTGAAAGGGAAACATTGTTGAGTTATGGCAAATCATACTCTAATTTGGGCAGCAGTTATGACCCCCTTACGTTGCCGGGAACTAATTGTTCGTGTGATCCTCGGGTATCGTTGACCCATGAAGCTATGCACAATTCTTTCACCTCTGGTTCTGCCTTTCAGAATTCAATTGCTCCAGCTCCATTGAATCAGCGTGCACTCGTGTCTTGCTACTCTGGGATTGTGCCAAATTCAGTTTTGCAGAAGAGACATGGAAGTCAATTAAAATTCAAAGAACCAATCAGGTCAAGAATGAGAATTAGAGGACCTAGCCATGGCAAGAAAGCCAGAAAGCGGGCTTCGGCTGCATCAGATGATTCTTTTAAGCCCATGAAGATGCCTAAGTTGGGAATTCAAGAAGTATCTAATTTTTCTATGACAAAATCGATGACCTGCGTTAATTTTGAAGGTGAAGCTGGAAATATTGGGCTACCATTTCCATCAGATTTTGCCAAAAACAAAGAAAAAATCATGGCTTGTGGAGAATACAAGAGTGAGAAGGATGAACACAAGATTTTAACTGGGAAGGATCCGTTGAGTGGCACAGCAAGATCAGGTCCCGTTAAGCTGACTGCTGGAGCAAAGCACATACTCAAGGCCTGTCAAAAAATGGATCAAAATAGTTCCAAATCAACCCACGCAACCACCCCTTTTGGGGCAACAGCTACAGGTTTCATACTTTTAGAATCTGAGAAATCGGCTCAAATCTTCAGGTCCTAGGAGTAAGCCTGCTGCTCATCATGGTCAATTATTGATATTGTTCCTCATATCCAATTCTCCTAATGCTTCTTTTAATGCAGGAGGATCACTCAAATACTCAATTTTGTTTCAGCCTACTATGCCCACTTCAGCTTGAATAGCAAGAATTATACTCAATTGCGGCTTGTTTGCTGTCAAATAAGCTGAAAAGTGTGAAACTGTGTTTGTTTCTTATGCAAGTTATGTGTAAAAGACATTTACGCCCTATCTTTCAACACGTAGACGAGAAGCTGACCGCACATCAATATTGATAACAAAATGGTATCATCTTTAACTCTGGCTATTTGTGTGTTGCCCATGTCATTTTGTATTTATATAGTTTATCCTTTCCTTTTCAAGTTTGTCTACTCTTAGTTATGTGTGTGACAACGCAATGTCAAATCAATGGTGTAGTGAAGTTGATTGTAATATCTTTGTTATTGATGGAAATCCATATTTATTCGAATTTGACCTTTCGGTAAAATTGCTTTGTCTTTGTGCTCGTATTATCCCGATTTTAGACCATGTGAGATCATGAAGCTCACGTCCTCAGATTATCCCAATTACTCGACGATGAGCTGTATCTTTATTTATGGCGCACGCGTTAAAGACTATTGCATAAACTGTAAAATTGAAAGTCTTTTTTATCTATTCATATTCTGAGAAAAGATATAGGAGTATAACACCATGAAGAAGATGATAATTACATGAGAATATATATTCTGTATGTATATACTATTTAATGATAGTTACATGTTGACTCTATTTCTTGTCGTTCTTCAACCAATTAATATCAGACGAAAAGCTTCTGTGGAACTTATGAAGAGATGTGGAACTTCCTAGTATTCTCCTTCATTCTTTGTCTTCCTATTTCTCAGCCTGCAAAAATTAGACGGTATTATGTGCATATTTGTATGGTGCTGCTACATATTAAGATTTGATGTTCATCTTAAAAGGTCAACCACCTTATTAAGGGTGGTCCAATCCTTTATAAGTTGATATATGCTTTTATCATTATTCGATGTGAGATTACCCCTTAACATGCCCCCCATGATGGTGGTTCGTTTGAACAAACAAATCTTAAAATTCTTGTGCTCATTTTTGAGTTTTCAATCGGATCGTATTGCTCATTGAAGTTTAATGGACTCTGATACCATATTAAAACTTGAAATTCCATCTTAAAATGTAATCTTATTAAGAGAAGTATCACAAACCCTTATAAGTTAATGGTATATATTTTATAGTTACTCGATGTGACATTTTATCCTTTAACATGTTTTCGCAAGATTGTGACTCGTTTAAGTAAATCAATCTTAAAATCCACGTGTGCATTTTTTGAGTCTTAATCGGATCGCTTAATGGACTATAATATGATATTAAAATTTAGGGTTCCATCTTAAAATGTCAACTTTATTAGGAGGAGTACCCCAAACTCTAAAAAGTTTGTCTATATTTCATATTTATTCAACGTGAGATTTATCGATTTAACAGTTGTGTGTGTGTGTGTTGGGGGGTGGGGGTGGGGTGGGGGGGGTTCTCTTGACCATTTTTTTTACCGCTTTGATCGCTCTATCAAATGCTTCTGGACCGTATTTCTCGATAAATTTCTCCACTACCTTCACCGTCTCAGGCTTCATCAT
>CAIGRS010005740.1:0-22865 GCA_903798395.1 Fraxinus floribunda
AAGAAAGTGTCTTGACAATATATCTACGTAAATGATGGTCTGTAATCATCATACTCTAAAGATGTTGGGAGATGTACTTGTCGATAATGTCAAATCTCTAAAATTATGTAGAATATGATACATAGTGTATCAGAAAACTCTTGATCAAGTTTTATGTGCCCATAAATGAACAATTTTGAGTTCATGTGTAATTTATTGTTGGGATTACGAGATAACATTTTACATGCACATATAAAGTATGTCAAACAGGTTGAGATTGGTTTACTCACAAGAATAATTACCTCAGACACTTTGGAGTGTGTTGAAATGAGACAAAGTGATCATGTTGTGTACGTGATTCGATCACTTTGATAAGATATCAAGATGAGATTACAACAAGTAATCAAAATTGATTTTATTATCCATTAAACCTGTTTAGTAGCCAGATCGAGTTCTCGATTTGAGATTGCCAGAGGAATGAACAAAAGGAGAACTCAAGTTAGGTATTGGAGAATACCTGAACTAGGATCTGTACGATATTATTTATTTATAAAGAATATGACATACGCTCTAAGAATGAGAGAAAACATCGTAGCGCGTATTTCATACCACATGTGCTTTTACGACCAATAATGGATTAATGAGTGAATGGATCACATGCTTCCTCATTGTGTGAGATCTTGAGGTTTATATAACCTCATATATACCCATATGACTTTTGACTGTTTCTTGAGATTTTATTTCGGTGTTGCTACATTAGCATGTTGCCAATAACTATGATTGATTCGGTTTGATGGGACATGTCTAGAAAAGCAAGTAATTTAAAGTTGAAGGATTCATGTAGGAAACTAAAACTATTTTAACCAAGGTTTTTATTTGTATTCACCGGTCGGACAATTATGTTTAACCATTTAGGGTATAGAACATAATTGTGAATACAATGATATGATGTGGGGTTCAAGTATGTTCCATAAATATTCGAAGGATCTAAAATACTTGAATTAATGTTGGAAAATGAGTTTGGGGTATAGCAAGATGTAATGTTCATCTAGTAGAGCTACGATCTTGAGAAAGATCTAAAGTATGACATTCATTGTCTCTTGTGATTCGGATCAAACCCATCATGTGCAAGTGGGAGATGTTAGAAAATACAGGTCGTGGGTCGCCCATATGGGATGACCCGATCCACAAGTTATTAAAAAAGTTGGAAGGAATGACTTGAATTTTAAGTTCAAATATGTAACTCTCTACAACCGCCATCGACTTCCATTCATTTTTGCATTGAAAAATAGAGGGAAAAGGAGGACATGAAAGATGGAGTGAAAATTCGTATGGAATTTTACACCTAAATTGGAAAGTTCTTAGAATCATATTTTATGCATGAAATCTTACAAAATTTGACACTTAGATTGTGGATAGTAATCCACCTCCATTGTGATCGGGATTGAGATCATTGGAGAGCAATGAAATGTAGATTTTGAAGATTTGGAATGCAATGTGATTCAACTATCAAAAGATCTTGAAATTCATCATTTCAAGTAAGTTTCTTGACCCGAAATTCATGTTAAAGAATGATGCGAATTCTTACGATGTGTTTGGTACATTAAATTTTATAACATTCAAACTTTATTAAAAAAAAAAAAAAAAGGAAAAGGAAAAAAATAAACTGTNACCCGAAATTCATGTTAAAGAATGATGCGAATTCTTACGATGTGTTTGGTACATTAAATTTTATAACATTCAAACTTTATTAAAAAAAAAAAAAAAGGAAAAGGAAAAAAATAAACTGTATTTATTGCATATATACATACTTTAAGCTTGATGAAGAGGAAGAGGCACTGCCATCATATTCAGGTTCAAAATTCAAGCTCTCTTGAAGAGCTCGGGCGAGTAGTTCACCATTTTCCAAAAGGGATTCAACATCTACTATGCGTGAAAATGAGAAATTAATAAAATTTAAATTGATTAGCAAACTGAAACTGTATACGAAAAATGATGGAGGAAAATAAATAATAAACTATCAAATCATATCTAAAAGTTCATGGTTCTCAATTTAAGTTTATTTTTGATACGACCTCTCACGTGCATGTTGAATTTAATTTTTCGGCCATTTGATTAAATAAATAAAATGAAAGCAACATATTTTGTCATTTTTCTTAACTATTTAGGAGTTGTTCTCTTTGTGTTTTAATTTTGTATTTTGAGTTTTGAATTCATTTTGAATTTTGTGTTTTGAGTGTTCATTTTGAGATTGTTGAAAATGTGTTCTTTTTGGTATTTTGAAAACACCAAAAACGTTTTGAAAATTTTAGCTTGATTATAACTGAAAACACACAGTTTTTTTGGTAAATTTTTAATTTATTTTCAAAAATAAGTTTTCACTGTTTTGAAAAGTCGAAAACAGAAAACGGCTTGACAATGGTAAAGAGAACAAGCCTTGAGGTTTTCAAATGCACTCACCAATAACATTTTTTCCTTTCTTATCTTCCTCTGAAACAGACGATGCAATCGGACTTTGATCCTATGTAATAAAGTAATAAGGGATAAGTATTTAGTTGTAGAAAAAGAATGCTAACATAAGCAAAGAGAGGAAATACCGAAGTTTTTATCAAAACATATTCAAGAGTCCTCTTATAGCCTGTTTTGTAGTTGAATTTATAATAATCAATAACATCAAGTAAGAAAAAGAAACTAAAATTTTGTAAATTGTCCTTGAGCCAGACCTTTTTTTTTTCAAGAACTAAACCAAATATGTGTGACCCGTGGGTCCTAAGCAACGTCTTGCATAAAGTGACTCACCTAGAAAGAACTAAGGGTGTCAACGAGTCGAGCCGCGAGCCATAACTTTTTGCTCGAGCTCGACTCAAGTAAAAATACTTCGAATTTTTTTTTGCCCAAACCGAGCCGAGCAAAAGCTAGGCAAAAAAGTTTAGGCTCGACCCGAGCTTTCGGCTCAGGCCTTATCGAGCCGAGCCAGGTCAGAGCCAACTCAGTTTTTTTATTTTTTATTTTTTTTTTAATTCGTGACAAATCTAAATTTTTTTAAAGAATTCAAAATTTGTTCAATTTATACGTATTATAAATAATAACTAGATATTAATATATCAAAGAATTACAACTAAAATGAAAAGAAAAAAAAAATAGAAGTGAGGAAGTTTTTTTTTTATATATATATAAATTTTTTGGGGTGATGGGCCATTCGGCTCAAGCCGAAACCCCAAAATGGGGCTCGGCCCGACAGAGTCACGAGCCGGCCCAGCACGCATTTAGAGGAGGACTAGAATTGAACTTTGATTGCATGCATGTATCTAATCCTACCACCTCAACTAGGTCACGTTGATTTTAGTTAAAATTTAATTGGTTAAGGTCCGATTCTCGATTCATGTTTGGATTATATTTCTATAATTTATCAATTAAACCAACTATATTAATTTACTTGAATTAAAATGCATTCCAAAAATCATTTACATTTATTTTCCACTTCAAACACAAAGCTTGAAAGTAAAAAATAAATAAATAAATAAAATTTACACGGACAAGAGTTTATCAATTTCTCAAAAGTATAAAAAGAGAAGAAAATAATGAACCAGAACTGATCGATTCTGATTTGATTTTGTCATAACACGTAAAAATGGTTGGTTCTATGTCCTATTAATACCCGATTTCATCAATAATTCTCATTGAAACTGATTTGAGCTAGCCCATATTTATTCTTAAATCATGAATCCATATTACATAAGTGCTTTAAAGTAAAAATCAAATTGAGAAAGCGAGAAACAAGGATGGATTACCCACCTGTGAAGTGGAATGATAATTGTCCCTAGCGTCTGAACCATGTCTTCGATTGCATTTCCCTTCTGAAATTTTATGCTTTGGACCTTTTCTAAACCAACCCATAAATGGAATAGTGATTGCTTCGTGGTAGAGGAGGCCCTTTACCTGCATAAATTTCAAACAACATAATAAAGCAGTGAAAGAAGAATATATACTATGAAAGATGAGAAAGAGAAAGAGATACGAATAATCTGGATAATTCTAAATGTGGGACATTAATTTTTGATTCACGTAATTTCTATTTTAGTCCTTTCTAACGTACCAAATTTTTCTATATCTTCTTCCTCGTGAATTTACTTCCGTGGCACATACATTTCCCACGCGAAAAGGAATCATAGAAAAGGATTGGGATTCTTGCCCCCACAGTTTAGGCAGCATTTTTTTATTAAATCAAAATTTTAGTTTCGTTATCGATCAAAAATATTGGAATCTAACGTATAAGGCTAACAAGAAAAACATACATTTATGAGTACGCTATTACACCAAGAATTGACAGACAGTCGTTGAAAATCAAATATTCGTCATTTATCGACTAACAACTATTCAAACATATGCCACATTTTTTCTATCTTATCTTATTTCTGCTGTAAGTACAAAATAAGTCGAAAAGCAGCCACTTAAAAGAGGGCCGAACATGTTCATACCATAGGTTAAAACAAGACACTTTCCCATAAACTAAGGAACAAAGTATATTGTAATAGACAAGCAAATTACTTTTTTTTCGACAAAAGAGTCATGAGAATTCGCATAGCCCTCGATTCTAACAACTTCCTACCTAAATTTAACCCGACCATGTCAAAATTTTAACGACACGATATTTAATAGTATTGTGCTGATAAAGATTTTAACTTATTTTTTCTTCTATAATCCTTTCCTTTGTAGTCGACAAGCCGGGACGCATATATTAACTTATGAATAGACAAGAATTTGTATAGATAAGAGACATGAAATTTTCTAATTACCAGTCCAAGTGAATATAATTAAGCAGACAAACAAAAATCCTTCCACCTCAATATGCCACTGAAAATTGAAGGCAATCAGACAATATATTCATATTGAACAACGTTAAAAGAAATCTTGTATTTGTTTTGAAATATATCCACATAAAGACACGCCGAAAGCTTTAATTTCTTAGAGTAAAGAGGAAGTAAAGAGGATTCTCTCTTTATTTAATAATATCCTTTTCATTAAATTGTGGCATGGGTGTGTTTCATGGACCAATAAATTGTGCATGGATATCTTCACCGAAAAAAAAAAAAAAAAAATCATGTGTCAGAAATTAACGGTCAAAAAATCAATTGTGGGAAGGAATAGCTCTCCCAGACAAGCCCAATGTATTTTGGAATAGTAGATTGATGGAAAATGTGTGGTTGAAAAAAAAGGAAATGTTATTGATGTGATGAAAAATATTATTTTATTGAAAAATGTGCAGTTGAAAATGAGTAGAAGAATGATAATGAAAATTTTAATGTACCTAATAGGGACTAAATCACCGTCACATAGCCATTAGAGGTGGAAATAATGTATTATTAATATTTTATTTCCTTAAGAAAATTTATTTTGGCTATTGAACTTCATTTTGTTTCAAATTGATCTTTATACTTAAACATTGTTTCGAGTTTGTCGAACTTAAATAAGTGTTACAATCTTATCACCTCGTCAATGTCCGTGAATTTGATTAATCGAAAAGTTTGAATGGCATTTAGAATGCCACGCTACCTCTTTCCGTTAAACTACAAGGTGTGGACGTAATGACCAAGATGTAATAAAATTTAAACTTAACAATTAATTTGAAATAAAATGAAGTTTAATAATTAACATGAACTAACAATAAAAAATTTCATTTTAAAAAAAGAGGGATCTAAATATTTCGTTCGAGCACATCGAGTCTTTCAAACAATAAAGACGTTACTGATTATTCAAGAATTTAAAAAGACTAAGCTCTTAAAGTTTTAAATATATATGATTTTTTAGGCATTTTTTAGGTTTGAGTTTTGTGTAGTGGTCTCAAACCGGGTGGGCTTAACATAGCCCACTCGGAACCGGCACGATAAGAATGACTCGTAAACCAGTCCGTAATTCAAACGGGCCGGTTCACAGGTCAGTGAAATTTGGTACGGACCGATTGACATGATCAAGTCTGATGGTTAACCGTCAAGTCCATTAATATTTTAAAAAAAAAAAAAATCATTCAATTCTGCCTTAAGGCAGATTCTGCTTAAATTTGACAGCCTCACACCCTTTATTAAAAAATGTTGAACCCCAACTTTAAGGGCCCTCCCCCATCCCGTCCCGCCCCGCTCCGCCCTGCCCTGCCCCACCCCACCTCTAGAGTATCGTGGAGGAGGTAAATCACGAGATATGTCTTAATAGACTATGATACAAAAGCTGTTATACTGGTGCCCACAAAGAATTCAATTCCAAACCTTGTTAGAGGTAGGAATCGAACCCTCACACTGCGACTGCCAGTTCAACTGAGACTACCTCACTCTTATCCTTTACACTACTAAGATATGCCCCGGAGGGCGCCTCACACCCTTTATTAGGTTGAAGTCACGAAGCTTACCTTATTTATTTATTATTATTAAAAACGAAAGAGCTTTTTCATGAGTTAAGTACGTCATCAAACTTCTTATGAGGAACATCAGGCTCTACTACAATTATATTTTGTGATCCATCATAAAAGAAAGAAATTGATATGTAACTGATGGAGTCGAGTGAATTGTCTATTTGGTCACTGAACTTTCAGCCATGTTTTCAAGGGGTTACTGAACTTTCAAAATCACATAAATCATTATCGAACTTTGCAAAATGTTTCTACGGGGTCACTGAACTTTAAAAATCACCTTATTCATCACTGAACTTTGAAAAATGTTTCCACGGGATCACTGAACTTTACAAAAGGTTTCTTAGGAGATCATTGAATTAGTGACCATTGGAAAACATTTTGCAAAATTCAGTAATGAATTGAGTGGTTTTTAAAGTTCAGTGACCTTGTGGAAGCATTTTGTAAAGTTTAGTGATGATTTGGGTGATTTTGAAAGTTCTGTGACTCCATAGAAGTATGGCTGAAAGTTCAGTGATCAAATAGGCAATTCACTCGATGGAGTCCATTGTTCTATTACTTCACTTTTTGAAAATTTTAATTCAACTTTTTTGGTAAATCACGCTTGTGAAAATGTAATGCGTTAGAGTGCTTAGGGCCGGATTTTTGGATGAATCTATCGTATAAAGAAGTGACCGTTTTCTTTGCAGACTATCTCTTTTCTCGATAGATCTCTCCTAAATATTGGTAATGAATATGACCAAATTACTCAAGACTAACTTCATACAACAATGTAGGTAAACTTTTCCCTACGTGTCATGGCTAGTATGATGCCTTTTATTTTTTCGATAAGTAATTAAAACCAAGCCCATAGTAGTGATTATTACCTAATCTCTACTTATTAGCCAAAAATACTCTACATAAATATTCAATATGCACGGAATCAACACATATATAAATAACTTCTAGGATCGGATCAATCACTTCCAAACTTATCCTTTTAATAGGTTAAGTGGATGTGTTATATTGTGATCTTGGCCTCTGTTTGGCCCTCATTATAATTATAATTCAATTTTCTCAATTTTCTTATCAATCACATTTTTCAATAAAATAATATTACACATAATTTCAAAACTTTTTTTTTAAATCAATCATTTTTAAAAAAAAAATACTATTCCAACCATTAAAATTTTAAATAATAGAGGCCAAACGGGGGCTTAGTTTACGAGTACCTAAGTTCATTCAACATATTCTATCAATTTAACCAATCAAAAAATATATAATAACTATCATGACTATTGTGTTCAATATAATACAATCTCACACAAACAAGCACCGAATTGGAAAAAAATTCATATAACTTATCCACAATTGATGAAATATAAACAATTTCAAATAAGAAAAAAAATTAATTTTTTTTTTACATACAAACAAGCAAATAAAACTAACTAACTAATCTACACGCCCAAATTTAAAACACGCATTGTCCTCAGTATGTAAATAGATTTAAAGAAGGGTTAGCAATACTCATCGTGTATATGATGTTTCTCATTAAGCACTGGATCTTTTATCTTCCTTCATCATTATTTTCTTGCTCGTTTTGTAAAATATTTTCAGCATGCCTGAAAACGAACAAGAAAAATAATTACCCACATAATCACATGCGAGTTTATGTTAATTTAATTTAGAACGATGATTGTACAAAAATAAAAATAAAAATAAGAAAGAAAAAAAATTATATTTTTTTAATGAGGGTTGCAAACCTACGGTCGGCCCGCAAAAATAGGGCCCGATGCAATCCGTGATCCTACCCCGGGTTGAAAACCAGCAGTTGACTACGGTGAATGCAAAAAAAAAAAAAAAAAATATGATTGAAGTAAAATTGGGAAACATACATATATTTGAAATGCAATCCTAAATTGTATATGCAATGAATAATAGAAAGTTTAAAAGTTTAAGGTTCGTAAATTAGATTGTCTCTCATTAGTTCTTGATTTATAGTCCTAAACTTGACGTTGAGCAATGGTTTTTATGGCACTTTGAATATTGTTTTGAAGGTCTTGCTTAACTTGAGTAGATTGCCTTTGCACTCCACTTTGCACGTTCTCCAAGATCTTACTTTGCCCTCTTGAATATGGAATAACTTGCCTAAATTACCCAATTCGAATGCAACTAAAAATACTTCAATCCCTTCATCAGCTTTAATCACAAAATCAATGAAGTAGTGGTTTGTGTTCTAATTCCATCTTCTTTGAAAGCCGCTAATTCATTTGGCTCCTTCATTATTAATTCCTCGACATCTACATGTTCTTCTTTAATTGTTGATTGTCCAGGTTGAATGATGAAGACATCCTCCACAATTACGTTATTTGGTTCATTCAAAATTATTTAATTTTTCATCCTTTTATATTTTTAAATGACGAAGACATTTCCTACAAGCATATCACCATCATTATCTTCTTCATATGGATTATTGAAGATATCTTTCCTCATTTCGTATGGAGTGGCCAATAATAAACACATTTTTGTATAATGTAACGTCCCACAATATTCACAAGTCGATCTCCTCTTATCATAAACATTAGATTTGATATTTAATCCATCAGCAAGCAATCCTTATCAAGTGCGAAAGGTAGATTGTATCTGAAAATACGAAGTTCGATCCTAACAACACCTAGAGGGGGTGAATAGGTATAAATGCAGGATTTATCAAATATAATTAAATAGCAACAAGTCACTAATTAATTATCTTTAGATGGTTATGCAATCAGTTCAATTGTCTTATGCTTGAATACCGCAGAATATTAAAACAGTAAAGAAAGCTGTAAATAACACACGGTATGATCATGAGGAAATCCCAACTGGACAAAAACACCGGGCACTTTACCAGTCAAAAACTCACTATAAATGATTTTTAAACTTACAATCTACTAGACTAGACGACAACACGTATTATCTGATCTCCTGACTGCAATTCTAACAACTCTCCTAGATTATGTGCTCCTACACCTATTCCTAGCTGTAGTTTCCAAAGCTCTCTTCGAATGCGCTCTCCTGCACAACACCCAGTTTTGTGAAATCGTCTATCTCCTATGGATGCACAAAGAACACCGCGTTCTTTAACAACTAGAACTCTAGTCACCTTCCCTTGATCTTCAGAAATTCTGATCGATATGAAGGAAGTAGAAATTTGGTATTTGAATTTAAGATCTGATGTTTTTCTCACCGCCAAGAATAACTTACAATGAAAAATGAAGGTTGAAATCTCAAAAGATGAAGGGAATATGAAAAGCAAAGAGTTTTCTTATTGACCAACCTTAGAAATCACGTTCTGTGGCGTTTGGATATTTATATATAGGTTAGGGAATGAATTGGCCAGACAAAAAGCTTTTAAAAAACGAATTAAAAAACTCTCGAACAGCACTGTCGCTCGAGCAAAGAGTGAGCGACAGGTTGCTGCTCGAGCGATGAAGTTTCTTGACACTCAAGTCAAGCCTTGGCGACAGTCTAGCGAGATTCCGCTCCGCTTTTCATTTCTTTCCCATTCTCGAACCCTACACCTAAAATATCACAACTTTCATTAATTGCACACTACTCCTGACTGTTTACAACATATTAGCTTTAGTCGTTTTTGTTTACAGAATTGCCAACTACATTAAATATCTGACAAACTCTCTCTTGACATTCTGTGATAAAACTACAATCTAAGTCAATGCAGTAGTGAAACAAATTACAGACTCAAAACGACCGAATCAACCAATAACTGTCTTGAATGAATTTTGCATTTCATTTTCAACACCTATTTCCTGAAATAGACAACTCAAATATCTAGTGTAAAATGTATGTGAAACAGTATTAAAAATAAAAATAGTTCAAAGTGTAAAAGTGACTTAAACAGTTTATAATTCATAATGCATCTACTTTCATATCATATGCTAAATTAAGACATAATATCAATGCAACCCAACATACCAAAACGAAACATTGATACTACAAAACATCAAAAACTTAATCTAGCAAAACTGATTATATCATATAATGCCTTATATTGAAACATCATTTGAATGAAATATGCAAGAAAATTAATGAAAAGGGTTAATAAAGGATTATCTTTATCTCTTATTTTTCTTTCTACTTCCCATTTTTGTCGCAAAATGACAAAGGACCAAGAAATCACACACAATAACCCAACAATGCAGGTGTTAGCAGGCATAAGTATAAGCAATGAAAAATAAACTTTTCCACACATTTGACCCAAGTTAGACATGGAGTAAATTGTATAAGTGACCCATATGTGTAACGTGTCGCTAATCATGTGATAGTATGACTCCAAACCTTAATTTTGTGAGAAATGACTTGCATAACATCACTACCAATAAGGATATTATTTTACTTATAAAAGTCAAACCAAGTGCACATCAGAACCTATACATGAAAGCTCATTTTGTAGAGATTATTTCTTTTCTCCCCCCCCCCCTCCCCTCCCCTCCCCTCCCCACCCGACTTTAGCATATATATATTTTTTTAATTTCACAACTTTAAATATGGAAGCTCATAATTATTGTTATTATTATTTTCATCTTAAGTGCAGACTCATTTTCATTAAGCGACTAAAAAGACCAATTTAGCGAGCTTTAGGCTGATTAACTCAAGTCAGTTGACCTTAGGCACCAGGTTATGAGAAACCCCGTTAGCTTAATTGTTTAAGTCAAATAGGCTTCGAATATGAGCATAAGATATTGAGCCCAGCATTGTATATAATTATTATCAGGGATAATCTTGAGTGTATGTCTAATATATAAGGTCAATTCATGTTCAAAGTCACTCTACAAACATGTAACTGTCATCCCAAATTTCACACACGTTGTAGAGTCCTACTAACAAGATCATAGTGTGTGCAGTGCAGATAGTATATGAAGATATCTATACTAAATACTCCACACATAACATAAGTCAGTAATGAAAATTATGTTACATCTCCTCACATAAACTCATGCTTGATCTCAACCAACAAAATCAAGTTCAATATATGTTAAGCTGAAAAAAGTTGTCCCGCATATATATTATTATTTTTATTTCAATTTTCCATATATATGTTTTTTGTTTTTAATTGAAATCATGAATGCATTAAGCACACACAAAAAATAAAATAAAGAAAACTAACAATAGCACAAAAATAAGTGTTCTCGTAGACAACAAACAAACACATATTAATCAATGTCACACTACTAGATGCATGCATGATGAATGGATTTAATGAACTGCACATGCATGCACCTAAGAAACTAACAAAGGTGAAATATGGATGCTCTTACCTTTAAGAGTATGATCAATCTCACGACCTTCCAGATCGCTCTTTTTAACCCAAACTTTCTTAGAAGTAGAAGTGATTTTAGTTAACCTAGTCATCATCTCAGTTAAGTGGCTAACCTGATTGGCGAGAAAGTCAACATTGCTAGAGAAATCTTTATTCTTACTTCTAGTCACGAGTTTATGACACTTAGGTCTTGTGTGTCTCAAAGCACAACAATGGTGACAAGTGGGAATAAACCTAGGTTCAAACCTGTTCGGAGGTTGTTGTAGATATGTAAGATGATTGAACCTACGTTGTCTTGTAGGTCTCAATCCTAAGACATGTTTGACCTTTGGTTCAGGATAAACAATTTTTTGAGCTTTGTTAGCGGCTGAGACGAACGTGATCTTGGATATACTAGCAATAGTATTACCATTTTGAACGTAACCCAGACCATACCTATTTCCAACAGACTTGTTCATCCCCAACAGATTATCAAATTTCTGTGAACCACTCATGAATGATTGGAGCTGGGTGTTAGATTTTGAAGATCGCTTGTTAATGATTTAACTTTTTCTTCCAAGTTTTCATTAACAAGCTTCAACCCACTTAGATTTTTGGTAGAGTCTCGAAGGTCACTTCTTTCAAGATCATTAACATTTTTCAAGACAACTTTATCAAGTTTTTAATCTTAAAACTCTGGTCAAATAGTTCACGATAAGATTTATGAATATCAGGTTCATCCTCAAACTCTTCCTCGATTTTTTCACTCCGTTCATCATTTTCAACCTTATCAATCTCCTTATCAGATTCAATCGTAGCTACTGATGTGAAGGCCATGAAATTTTGTTCATCCTCACCACTAGATGTATCACTATGAGCACTCGAATCTGATTCATCGTCACTCAAGGTCATTGCTAATGCCTTACGTCTTTCTTTATTCGAACTCTTCTTCAAGTTAGGACATTCATTCCTATAATGACCGTAACCCTGTCACTCATGGCATTGAACAAATTTAGTTTTCTTAATGGGAGTACTAGAGTTATTCTTTTCACGCTTAGCTTTCACAAATTTACTAGAGACTTCACTTTTTCATTCTTGAGGCTTTCTTCTATTCCTCATCATCTTTTGAATTTTTTTTAACAAAATAAGCTATTTCATCATCCCTAAGCGTTTCAGCATCAGTAGATTCACTCTCCTCTTCTCTAACAGTATTCATGGTTATGGATTTAACATTTTTAGGTTGAGAGACAGTACGTTCATAGGTTTGAAGAGATCCTACGAGTTCTTCAATTTTTACAACATCTAAGTCCTTACTTTCTTCAATCGCGATAACTTTAGGCCTAAACCTTTCAGGTAGGGATCTAATGACTTTTCTAATGATCTTGGACTCGAGGATCTTTTCACCTAGGTTGAAACTCAAATTGACTATATCATTAAATGATTAAATTTAGCATAAAAATCATCAAACGATTCATCATCCGTCATTCTAATTTCTTCAAACCTAGAGGTCAACATCTGCAGTTTAGAGTTTTTCACAGTTTTAGTTCCCTCAATCTCACCCATCGAAACTCTCCTAAACTACTCAGCAGACACAACCATGAACAGGGCATGAAGGCCCTTACTGTTTCAGTTACACTTAGCTAAATCATCTTTAGACCAGAGTGAAATATTAGTAGATATAACTACACCAGCAACATTAGTTGAAGGTAGAGTCCATCTAGTTTGAACGCTAATCCAAATATGATCATCCAAAGCTTTAAGGAAAGCTCTCATTTGAATTTTTCAATAAGTATAATTGCTTCTGTCGACAAATGGGGGTACAGACAATGACTGACTCATCTAGAATTAGTAACAAGTCAAGAATCAAAATAAAGCTCTGATACCAATTGAAAATACGAAGTTCGATCCTAACAACACCTCGAGGGAGACGAATAGGTGTAAATACGGAATTTATTAAATAAAATTAAATAGCAACAAGTCACTAATTAATTATCTCTATATGGTTATGCAATTAGTTCAATTGTCCTGTGTTTGAATACCGTTGAATATTAAAACGGTAAAGAAAGTTGTAAATAACACACGGTATGATCACGGAGAAACTTCAACTAGGTAAAAACTCCAGGCACTTTGCAGTCAAAAATCCACTATAAACGATTTTTAAACTTACAGTCTACTAGACTAGATGACGACATGTATCTCTGATCTCCAAGTGCAATTCCAACAGCTCTTTTGGATTCTGTGCTCTTGCACCTATTCACAGCTTTAGTTTCCAAAGCTCTCCTGGAATGCACTCTCCTACAGCAACTCCCAATTTTGTAAAATCGTTTATCTCATGTGGATGCATGAAGAACACCGTGTTCTTCAACGACTGGAACTCCAGTCACCTTCCCTCGATCTTCAGAAACTCTGACCGATATCAACTTTAGTCATTTTGTTTACAGAATTACCAACTACATTAAATACCTAACAGTATATATATATATATATATATATATATATATCACCTTTATCTAATTCGTGATTAATCATTTAATATTTTTGCTGCTCTTTTGCTTCTTTTCGATTAATGAAAGAAAGAAAATAAGAGATTATCTGGAAAAAAAATAAAATAAAAGCAAAAAATAATTTAAACCAATATTAAATAAAATAGTCCCCGACTTGTTGTCGATTTTATATCTATTACGTGTATGGATCGCAACAAATAATAAAGTTGACCTAAGAATCAGAATAATCGTTCCCCATGAGAACTACTATCTAACATTTTTGTGAAATTATTTCTAACTTCAATTTGATTCAAAAAAAAAAAAAAATAGAACGTGTTATTTTCTTCTTCTTTTTTGTGATTTTTTATTTTAAATATATGAAAATAATAAAAGTGAGTTTTTACTTGATGTTTTAAGTGTTAGGATTCACGTTTTCGCCATAGCTATCCCCTTAATCTCAATCATCAAATTTTATAACAATGGATTATGCATACCCATTCAATTTACCTCTCAAGTTTAATGATTCTATTTAATCAAGGAAATTCCATACTTGTTTGTGAATCCGAATACACGTTAATTAAACGCATTAAATTTCTAAAAATTCATATAATGACCGCATTAACTAGAAAATGTATCTCTACGCTTTTATACTAAATCCCGACTTTACTACATAGTCTAAACAAATAATCAGTTTCACAGCGTAATTATTGTTCTCAAAATCAATGAATTAGTAACCAATTAATCTAAAAATTAAGAAAAAGGAAAAAAAAAATATTTCACAATATCAATTGGATATTTAAAACTTCTTAATTAAAAATAAGGTTCAAAAGTAGGTAACGATATACATCCTAATTAATTACTTAATTAACATTATAGGAGAAAAATAAAATAAGAAAAAATTAAAGCACATCACCGGGTTCAAAAGATAAAGGGGAGAAAGATGAAGATTTTGCACCAAGATTTCTCCTTCCTATAAAATCTTGAAATCGTAGCTTTTTGATTGATTTCTTGATATTCCCTAATTTTGGACTTGTATACTATGTGTACAATAAGTCCCCCCAAACAATGGCTTGAATATATCTGTGTAATGAAACTTTACAAATCCTCTTTAATTGTTGAACTGTGATATATATTTATAGAAAATGTGCAAAATTTTTGCTCAAATTGATTTACATCAAAGAGTTTGAGAAGAAAAATGAAATAAATCCATTTTCAATTGAACTTCTTTTCTCATGTGATTTTAGTCATTCATCCTCTAATATTTTTGATTAAGTGACCTTTATTCTAAAATCATTATAGTTGACCCAAGACAAATTTTGAAGTTTGTAATTTAGTTCCCAAACTTTTCAATTGTCGAATTTAACTCCCAAAACTTATGAATTTTTACCGAATGCTCCATTAATACTTTCAATTGATTTATTACAATTAAGTTACAAATAGCCCATTTTCACATAAATTGTATTTAACTTGAAATTTTTCAACAATTAACATAATTTACACAAATTAAGTAGACAGTCGCTTAATTTACATATAAATATATAAGAATAGAAGTCTGAATATACGCATAAAATGCACTTATCAGTGTTATTTAATTACCTAAATTTTGGTGATTGATTTAAACGTGAATTGTTATTTGAAACGAGTTTAATAAGCACACCCTCCTCATAAGTATATTACAAGTTTAATAATTTTTTAAGCCTATTACTTTTCACATGTATATTAAAATGTGTAACTGAACTTTAATATTTATTATATTTTTTAATTTAATTTTAATTATTTTTTGTGATTTAATTTTAGAGGCAATATTAATTATGATAAATGGGGCAATTATTTTATTGACGTAAAAAATTAGGTGTTCATCAAGAGATTTTCCAACTTCAATTTTTAGATAATATACAAAACCATTTTATTTATTTATTATATTTACATTTGTAGCTTGGAATTTCTTGTAGCTTGGAATTTCTCCACTGCTATTTCATACTCCATTATTTTTAGAAATATTTTTAAAATGTAATGATAAAGTCAATGAATGTTTTTGGCTTACTTTTTCAAAGATTATTTATAGTTACTTCATATATTTGCAGAAATCATATGAACAAAAAAGATAGCGACTATATTATTCATAAAAGACTTGAATGCATTTGATCGCACAAATATAAAAGGCCAAGTTGAAGTTTTAAAATAATCTTGATTGATGAACTAAGCTATGTGTATCTTACCAAAAATCTAATATTAAACTATTATAAATCTTTTTAATACTAGCAAGGTAATAAAGTCCAAGCTCCGTTATTGTCATTTTTTTTCCTTAAATATTGCCTTGCTACACAATTAGACCATACATATGATTTAATTTACGGCTTTAAAATATGTTATAATAAAACGAAAATTGGCAATATGAAAAATAAGAATAAGAACACGAAATTTACTTAAAATCTAAGTTGGGAAAAAAATCACAGGCAAAAGATGATAAATTCGTTGTATCAAACCTCTTATACCATGTCTGTGCGACTATTTCAAGGGCATAAAGGGACTTTTTCAGCAAGCACACATAGTTCCCATTTCCTGTAACTATAAAACCCTCTGGCTGCTGCATATAGATGTACTCATCAAGTTCTCCATGTAAGAATGTTATCTTCACATCCAACCGTTCAAGCTCTAAATCATGCTTGGCCACAGTATCAAGCAAAGCTCGAACCGGACTATGCTTTACAACTGAAGAAAACATATCTGTGAAGTCTACACCTGGAATTTGACTGTATCCCTTTGCAACTAGTCTTATCTTCAACTTCTATGGTACCTTCTCTCCTTTTGAACACCTATTTGCAACTAACAACTTCCATATCCTTAGATAATCTCACTAAGTCCCATGTGTCATTCTTATGAGGTGATTCCCCCTCCTCCTGCATTGCACTCATCCATTTACCTTTTACTTTTGAGCTAGCCTGAGATATAGACATTGGTATAGATTCTGAACCAATCTCAAAGTCCACCTGTGTATTTGATTTGTGCTAATTTGTATCAATAGACTTTGTAGAAGATAAGGCACAAAGCATCGCAATTTCATCAAATATAACATCTATATTAATTATGACTTTATTTATTTTTGGACATCATAGCTTATATCCCTTACCACTAGACTTATAGCTAAGAAATACACACTTTCTAGACCTATGTTTCAGTTTTTCATTATCAACATGAGCATAGTAGGACGTCAAAATATCTTCAAATTTAAGTAAATAGGATACTAGACCATACCTCTTTGGAGTCTTTTTTTCAATGACTTGAGGTAAACCAGCATTGGAAAGCATAAAACGTACTTTCTCCATCTAAGTTTTATTTATCCGTTCTGCCACACAATTTTGCCGTGGAATCATACAAACTGTCAAGTGCCTCAAAATTCTCCTGACTTGTAAAAAATATTAAACTTATTAAAACAAAAATCCTAACTATTATCAGTGAGGAGACATTTCACCTGCTTCTTTATCTGCTTCTCAATCATGATCTTCTACTCCTTGAATGTACTAAACACATCACTCTACGTTTTTAAGAAGTATACCCAAACTTTTCTGGAAAATTCATCAATAATGGTGAGCATATAGTAAGCACCTTCTTTAGAAGACAACCTAGATGATCCCTAGAGATCAAGATGTATGTAATCAAGTGTTTCCTTCGTGTTGTGAGTGCCTTTGGCGAATATATCTCTCTTCTGCTTCCCAAAACGTATCACTCATAGAATTTCAATTTACTAGTAATCGTCCATCAAGAAGTCCTCTCCTACTAAACTTTGTTTAGCCATCTCATTTTCACTCATATGCCCAAGATGCATATGCCAGAGTCTAATAACATCATCACCTAACAAGGAAGGAGTAGTGACAGTTGCATTACCTGTGACAATAGAATCTTGCAAGATATATAGTCGGGCGGACCTTCTCTGCCATTTCATCCCAATAAGGGTATCTTTACTGGCCTTTAGGACTCCACATATAACATTGTACTCGTACACTTTTAAATCAATATAAAATTTTGTTTAAATCTAGAACATCTCTCATATCACCTAGTATCTTGACAGTCACATCGAACATCTTAATTTTGATAGTTCGAATACCATCTTACAAGGTCCATTATTACCCATTATCATAGCACGTTTGGAAATTGTTTTATATGTTGAAATCCAATTTTGATTTGGACACATATGAAACATGCAAACTGAATCAAGAATCCAACCCTCGTAAGGTTTGGAATCGACGACATAAATAGCTAGAAGTTTTCCATCACTGTAGTCATCTCCTACAACACTGGATTTACTTGAGTTTTCTGGTTGTTTTTCCCTCTGATAAGCAGTAGCTATTTTACTCTTATTTTGCAACTTATAGCAGTCATATTTGATGTGCCCCTTTTTCTATAGTAATTACATATTTTGTCTATATTATTAGATTTCGATCTATCCCTCATATTACCACCAAAATTCATATATCCTATATCTTCCCACAAACAACAAGGCCCTCTGTCTAACCCTCAGCTCAACGACAAGTTGTTTCATTTTCTCCTTAGAGAATAGATCATCATATACTTTATTCATGGCAAGAGTATCACGACTGTACAAAATAGTATCTCTAAAAGTTATATATGAGGAATGTAGCGAATACAACAAAATCAATCATAAATCTTCTTCATCATACCTAACTTCCATGGTCTTCAGATTAGCGACAATTTCCTTAAAGACAATTTACTAGTTAGACTTTTCATAAAGCATAACTGCATTAATTTTAACCATAATGTAGAGGCGATTTTCTCCTTAAAAACGTCTTAAGAATTTGATTTGATAGATGAAAATGAATTTGCGATAGGGCCTTCCGATCCTTACATTGTTTTCCCTCCCATGTCCAAATTGAAAGGATTTTATCAAATCCTAACACGGCATCATTCAAGTCCATCATTTGTCATAACGAAAATCTGGTCTTGTAATCCAAAAGCGATATATCGTATTTCATGATTGTCATCGCAGGAAATCAAACCTCTCTCTAATACTAGTTAGTTATAATAAAACCATAATTGACAATAAGAAAAATAAAAACAAGAATACAAAATTTACGTAGAAACCCAAGTTGGAAAAAAATCCAAGGGCAAGGGAGGAGAATCAAAGGATAATTACAAAAGATTGTTGAATGATCTCAAGAGATATAATTACTTCTATATATATAATACAAAGAAGAGCATAATATGTGGTGGATTCCTAATATAACAAGCCTAGCAAATAATGGAGTGTTTGAGGGAGAATAAGAATGTAAAAACTGCTAAAATTGTGAACAGTTTTCCTTTGAATATAACAATCGCTCAAGCGATGGTCTCACAGGCATCAAGAGATGGCTCGACCACTCGAGCATTCGAGGCGTGGACAGCAAGCACCAGAGTCGCTAACAAAATCGATCAAGCGCTCCATGTGTGGACATCGAGTGTTTTTGTGATTATTTTTTCTTTCTGTTCCATCTTCGACTCTTTGAAAACATATTTTGATTTGTGTGTAATATTATTTTATTTGAAAAATGTGTGGTTGAAATGAGGAACGAAAATGAAAATGAAAAATTAACGGGTATTAAATGGGACTTCATACAATAGCGCTTTTAGTTTCTTCGCATTGGAGGACAAATGCGACAATTGGCTTACGTTATCCACTCCAAAATCATCAAATTCTCACCCCTACAGCAAATCCTTCACACCCACCAATGGCGACCTCTGTTTCTGCTATCGCTTCATCCTTATCCTCCCTTTCATTTTCCTCCCAAATTTCTCAAAAGCCTTTATTTCAATCCCTTTCCTTCCCTTATTCAAAATCTCTCTCTTTCAAAACCCCCAACCTCACCATCGCCGCCACCGCCGCCGTGGAAACGGCGGATTTGAAGTCGCTAGTGAAGTCTCGACTCCCGGGTGGTTTCGCGGCGCAGAATATCATCGGCACGGGACGAAGGAAATGTGCAAGTGCACGAGTTGTTCTCCTAGAAGGCTCTGGGAAAATTATCATTAACTACCGCGATGCCAATGTAAACTACCATTTATTGTAATTAGTCTTTTAACCTTTGTTTTATTATTTTATCAGTTGAAACAGTGCATTTGGGTTTCCGCTTTGTAATTTTGTAATTTGGTATTGTTCAGGTTTAGATTGAACAAGGAATTTGCACTCTTGGCTTGTCTTATTCATAAAGTAAAATGGAAGAATGGCTAGGTTTCCTTTTCTATTCACGCTTATTCATTAGCCTTTACCATAGAGAACATATTTGGTACACACTGCAGGATTGAAAGAACATTTGTTAACAATATGTTTGGCTGAAGTTACAAGTAATTAGCTTTTTTGTGAGAGTTAGAAATAAGCAAGTTATTTATTTTCACAAGGTGAGAGATACTCTTTACAAACGCAACCTTGTTTTATTTAAGGAAAAGGTAAGGACACAAAGTTACTTAGTTAAAGAAGCTCTATGATATGGAGCTCTCATCCCCTTCTGGTTTGCCATTTAAATAGTTTTGGTTTCTTGGTGAAAATATGTTGATTGTGCACTTTCCAATTCCACTACTGATGTTAATATATAATTTCACAGTTTCGTTTATTGATTGTGCAAGAGATAGGGTATGCATTCAGCATTACATCATGTTTTGAACATTTAATATTCTTCCCCTATTGAAACACCTGTTAAGGCGTTGTTGGGATGACCCTGGACCAGAAGAGGCTCCCGTTCATAAGAATAATGCAATCTCTATAGAGCATGTTAGAAAAGAGAAGGGTGGGTTAAAGTAAATTGTATTCTTCTAAGCGTGGTGCTTTGATTGAGAACAGATCATTGGGGCTGTGACATCTAAGGATCTAGTTGTTTTATATCTGAAGTAGCAATGAACGTAGCAAAAATGATTCATTTATTGAGAATAAACTTAGCCCTTGTTTGACAACTATTATTGGGGGAAAATAAAGTTTTGAATAGTCATTTTTAGAAGAATGTGTGGTTAAAAAGTAATGAAAAGTTTTGGGTTTATATGTAGAATATTTATTATATGAATGTGTGGTTGAAAATGAGTGTATAGAAAAAAGATTTCGAAAATAATGGTTGTCAAATAGGGGCTTAGTTTGTAGATGGTTATTTTTTTTACCCTTCACCTCTTCAAAAACTTGCAAATAATTCGGAATTTGGTGCATTAAGTGGGAAAGGCTACTTCACCATTCTAATTTATTATGGAGGCTCATAGCTACAGATGCTTCACTAATTTTTATCATATCAAATTAATGTAATGATGATTCCCTTCCATGCAGGAATATCTTCAAGGCAATCCCCTCTGGCTGCAGTATGTTAAGACTCCATTGGTGACTTTAGGCTACGAGAGTAGCTATGATGTTTTTGTCAAGGCACAAGGTGGAGGTCTTGCTGGGCAGGCTCAAGCAATTTCCCTTGGAATTGCTCGGGCTTTGCTAAAGGTGAGTGAGAGCCATAGATCACCACTAAGGGACGAAGGTCTCCTGACCAGGGACTCGAGAGTAGTCGAGAGGAAGAAGGTTGGGCTTAAGAAAGCTAGAAAGCGCCCTCAATTCTCAAAACGTTGAGGTTAGAATTTTAATTGGAGCTGTCATTACATTTATTCTCGTCATCTTAAGAATTTTATATCATGTTTCCGCTGAGCAAGTAAATATATTGAGGTTAGAGTTTTGATTGGAGATGCCATCAATTTTTTTCTTGCTTGTTTATCAATTTAGCCATAAGCTGGATGTTGACAAAGGGAAATATTCCTTTTGATTTCCTTTATCAGCTATGCAATGCGAAATCATCATCAAAATTGTTACAGATGTTCCTGTGGTGTAGAATTGATGAAGTCATAATCGAGCAGAAGGTCCATTTCTCCAAAATTTCATGTATGATTTGCACAAAATTGAGTATTGCTCAATATTTCTGTCTTATCACTGTATGAACCTGAGGACAGACAAATTTAAATTTTACTGAGGCACTTGACCTATTTTTCTAATCTCTCTAACCTAGTCTAATGTATAGTTTCTCTTTTCATCTACTGTCATTTTTGGGCTGAAGTGATTATAATGCATGTGCATATTGCAGCGATCAAATGCTTTAATATCACAGCTTAAACGGTTGCAATTTTACTTGTTTTCCTTCTTGCATGTCACATCCTTTCCTCCACTTTTTCGGGTACTACTCAGGAGCTCTCACTGGTTTGCTGTAGTGGGACTATGGGGAAAACGAGTTCAATTTTATGAAGCTAAATTTTATTTTTACGGGTAGGCATGTTTTCACGAGGTTCATTTGATCATTCAACAGATATTTGAATGTTTTCTGTATTTTGATAAGTGATTGTGTAACTTTAATTGAGTACAAACATGTCGATAAAGATTGAGGATCAACTTGCTTCAATTAATAAGTTGAGGACCTACTGTGCAATTCTCTCATAATCATTTACATATTAAAAGAATAAACTGATCTCTTTTTCAAACAAATTGATAAATTAAATCAACAGTTAAATGTAAGTATGTTATGTAATTATTTTTTCAACAGTTAAAATATTATTTTTTTCATAATAAAGACCATCAAACAAGGACTTGTTATTTTTTAGAACTTGTAAAATTGCTATTTGTTGGGGGGAGAATTTTCAGACATGAATAGTGTCTTTTTAGGTTTTTCGTAAAAATGTCTATTTTGCCCTTAATGAAATGGGTCATTTATTGCAAGGCATATCCTTCTAT
>CAIGRS010005760.1:0-11184 GCA_903798395.1 Fraxinus floribunda
ATCTCTAATTGAGTAGTATGAATGAGTGATTTACGTTGATTGATCCAAACCAATCGAGAAAATTCCAACGCTTCATTATTTTTACATTGATATTTGAATCCAATAATTCGATAAACAACTAAATTCACACAATTTGCAAGAGAAACCCCAAGACTTGATCCTTTGAGTTAAATTTTCATCTCCCCGTGGAATCGACACCCCCAAAATTGTGCTACAACTACAACATTATACTTTGGGCGTAATTAGTTCTTGAGGAACTTGCAGCTAATACATTTGATGCACATCCAGCAATTCTATGTGATGCAGATATTGCACAATCGAGTTAACAGATGCAAACAGAACAAAATGTGTTGTATAGTTGGCTGAACAGCCTATGCGAAGGAGACATTTGCAATATGAGTATCTTGGCACCAATCCATCACCACTGGTACCGTCACTGAAGAAGGTCCCAAGTCTTAAGTTAAAGTCTTTGTAATCACATCTACATTAGAGGATAAGGAGAAAAAATTATTGGAGGTACTAAAGAATCACAAAACTGCAATTGGATGGACCATAGCATTAGAGGAATTGGTCCTACACTTTGGATGCACAAAATCTCAATGAATGACGAGTCAAAGCCATCAGTGGATGGTCAAAGCAGATTAAATCCAACTTTAAATGAAGTAGTGAGAAAGGAAGTGTTGAAATGGCTAGATGCATGGATTACCTATTCCATATCAGATAGTTCTTGAGTGAGTCCAGTACATGTGGTGCCTAAGAAAAGTGGAATTATAGTTGAGAAGAACGAGAACAATGAGCTATTAACCAACACGGTTAGTAACGGGGTGAAAAGTATGTATAGATTACAGGAAGCTGAATAATGCCGCAAGAAAAGATCACTTATTACTCTTCATTGATCAGATGTTCGAAAGGATAGTAGACACTCTCATTACTACTTTCTGGGTGGATATTCAGGGTACAATTAAATAGTCATTGCTCCAGAAGACCAAGAAAAAACAACATTCACATACCCCTATGGTACTTTTGCCTTTAGGAGAATGTCCTTTGGTTTATGCAACACACTTGCAACTTTTCGGCTATACATAATGGTCATATTCTTTGACATGATGGAAAAGTACATCGAAGTGAATGATTTTTTCATATTTGGAGATCCTTTTGGTGACTGTTTGGAGCGTTTATCCTTAACAACAAAGGTGTGAAGAGAATAATTTAGTGCTATTAGGAGAAGTGTCATTTTATGGTAAAGCAAGGAATAGTGTTGGGGCATAGGATCTCTTCACAAGGTCAATAGGTTGACAAAGCCAAGGTACAAGTGGTTGAAAAATTACAACAACCTACTTCATTAGAGAAATCAGAAGCTTTTGGGACGTGCCGAAGATTCATTAAAGACTTTTCAAAGATTACAAAACCCCTGTGCAACCTACTAGAGAAGGATGTATGATTTCGCAATGGGAACAGTGCTAGGTTAAAGCATAGGAATGGAAAGACGCATGTCAACTACTATCTGATTGGTTCAAAAGTGATAATAGTCTATACAGACCATGCATTTTTAAAATATTTGTTCGAGAAAACTGAAAAGGAAATGCTAGCCATTGTATTTGACTTCGAAAAATTTCATTCTTATCTGATTGGTTCAAAGGTGATAGTCTATATAGACCATGCAATTTTGAAATATTTGTTCGAAAAGGACACTAAACCCGTCTGATTCGATGGGTTATGTTACTGCAAGAGTTTGATATTGAGATTTGTGCTAAAAAGGGAATAGAAAATCAGGTAGTGGATCACTTATTGAGGCTTGAATAGTCGAAAGATTCAAATTCGGTGGATATCAATGAGATATTTCTAGACAAGTGGTTAAATAATCATGCTTCAACTTATGGAGGACAATTTGGCCCCACCAAAGCAATAACAAAGGTGCTTCAATGCGGTTTCTTTTGACCAACATTATTTAAGGACTACCACAATTTCTACAGATCATGTGATAAATGTTAAAGGACAGGTAATATATTGGCCTGTCACGAGATGCCACTAAAAAAATGTATGAGGTGCTGATTTTATGGGACATTTTCCATCGTCCTATAGCAATAGATATTAGTAGCAGTGGACTATGTCTCCAAATAGATGGAAGCCAAGACGTTGCCCACCAATGATACAGAAGTGGTGGTAGGATTTATAAAGAAACACATGTTCAATCGCTATAGATCACTAAGAGTCATCATAAGTGATGGTGGAACTCACTTTCGCAATCGGGAATCCCATATAGTGCTTTTACGAGGTATAGTATCGAATTGCCACACCTGATAACCCACAGATGAGTGTACAGGTTGAAATTTCTAATTAGCAGCTGAAAAGAATTATGGAACTCACGATGAATGCATCGTGAAAAGATTGGTCCAAAAAATTGTTTGATGCTTTGTGGGCCTATCGAACCGCTTACAAGACGCTAATTGAAATGTCGTTGTACAGAATCGTATTCGAAAAGCGTGCCACCTACTAGTTGAGTTTGAGCATAAAGTATACTGGGCATTGATGCAGTTGAAACCTAGAGAAAGTTGGAAAAACAAGAATAATACATCTTTATGAATTGGAAGAATTCAGAATAGAAGCTTATGAAAATACTGATTCTATTAAGGAAAGACAAAGCAGTTGCATGACAATTGACAAGAACATTAGACAACAAATTTTCAAAGCAGGAGATCAAGTACACTTGTACAACTCTAGAGTTAAGCTCTTCCCGGGAAAATTGAAATTAAGACGGTTCGGACCTTTCACGGTATTGCAAGTGTTTCCCTACGGTACACTTAAATTACACCACCCAACAAAGGAAGATTTTAATGTTAATGGACTGTTATCAAACACTACGTAGAGGATTTTTCCACCTCTAAAGAAGGCTTTGAACTAGATGTCCCAGAATTATAGCGGCACAAAGTCCAACTAATGACTTCACTTACTCAATACTTAGTTTTTAATTTGTAATTTGTTTCTTTAATTGTTTATTTTTTTAGTCATAACTGTTTCGTTGTATTTTGTAGCAGAAATCTCAAGTGGAGGGTGATACCGAGCTTGGATGGGAGATGGAAATCAAGTTATTGAGTTTGGGGAAAAAATAACAGTAGAAAATGAGTTAAAAAAGCCAGAATTGTGGCGCTGCGACGCCACGTCCCAACCCGATTATTTATTTATTTATGTATTTATTTCATCTTTCTTTCCCTCTATTGTTATACATACACCCCCTTATATATATATATATATATATATATCTTCCCTCCCCTCTTTCTTTTTATTTTTCAATTCGTTTTTCCTTGAATCCCTCTCAAACCCAACCCCCCCTCCCCATTTCTTTTCTTTTCCCTTCTTTTACATATAAATCTTTACATACATAACAAACCCATCATCTTCATCACACTTATTACGTATTTTTAATACCTCAAGATCACCCCATTCCCACTCCCTTCCAACATAACAAGATTTAAGGCCCGTTCGGTAGGGATTAAAATCCAATTAAAATTGAAAATATACCCGTTATTGGATCTCACTCGTCTAATAAAAGTCAACAATAACGGCTAGTTTTTCAATTTTAATCTGATTTTAATCTCTACTGAATGGGCCCTTACTCCATAATCAAATTACATCCCACAAGCTCCAAGGTTCACTTCAAATCCTTCAATCTAGTGGGCTTTCTACACATGGAAGGGTAAGTAGATACACTTGTCTTTAGTGATTGGTGCTAATTTGTGCTATAATACACTTGGTGATCGGATGATGTACAAGAAATTATTATGGGTTTTGGTAGCTTGTGGTGATTTGACATTTTGATATGTTGAATGTATGTTTGGGACTAGGTTTAGAAGAAGTTTTGGGGGAGTTTTAGATTTGACTTGTGCAAGAAGAAGTACAAGGTGTTTGTTGAAATTCCTCAAAGAACTTTACTTCCATTGGGGGCATATTTAGTGGTGGCAAACGGCTCGGCTCAGCTCGTTGCCCACAAGCTCGGCTCGTTACCCTTGAGCTTGAGCTTCTGCTCAGCTCATTTACCACTACTAAAACGAGCCAAGCTTCTGCTCGGCTACGGCTCGTGGGCGAGCTCGTACTATAGTCAGCCAGCCGAGCTGCTCGGCTCGGGCTTGCCGTTTTTGAATTTTTTTTAACTATCCTTCTTAAAAAAAATAGGCAAGCCGCTCGTAAAAAACGAGTCGAGAGCCTGCCTGCTCGGCTCGCTTACTGAGCTAACCTGCTCGGCTCGTGCTCGGGTTCATTTTTTGACGAGCCCGAGCGGTTCACGAGCCGCTACAGTACGAGCTGAGCGGCCGAGCCGACGAGCCGCTCTACTCGATTGCCACCACTAGGCATATTTGATAATTTTACCTACTTAATTTAACATTAGGGAATTTACAAAAAGATTATTGTGGGATTGAATAGTTAGAGGTGAATTGTTTTGTTGTGGGAATTGTGTAATCAACATTCATCATATTTTGTGAAGTTTGTAGTGGATTTTTTAGGACATTTTTAGGTTTGCTTATGGTGGTCATACTTGATTGACATTGTTGTTTTTCAGAGTGCACCATGCCAGCTAAAAAGAATTCGAAGTAGCCTCTTCATCAAATTCTTTTGACAGCAGTAAATTTGTAAGTGAGAAAGCAAAGAAAAGATATCATGACATGTTAGTTCACAAAAATTGTATTCCGGAACGGGGTTTTGACAACTTGAGCTTTATATGAGGGAGCAAATTGAGGGCAGGAATTGGAAGTTGTTTACAAAACAACCATAGTTAGGGTTAACACCAGTTGTGCATGAATTTTATGCAAATGCTAAAGACCACAGGGATTTAAAAGTTTGTCAGGGGAAAGTAGATTCATTTTTACCGCACCTCAATCAATATAGGTTCTATAGACTGCTTGATATAGATAAAGATGACTTTTTCAAATTGCGTGAGGAGGGGCAATCGATCCAGTAGACGTAATTTGAGAGTTAGACCATCCTGACACCACATGGAAACGATCCGACACCAATGTCACTAATCTTTTGGCAGCAGGCATGTTTCCTGAATGCAAAGTGTGGCACTATTTCATATGTGCTAAACTTCTACCCAGCAGTAATATTATTGAAATGACAAAGGAGACGACGTTGTTAAATTATGCTATTCAGAGAGGGGAAAGATAGTTCATCCTAACCTGTCCTTACTAAAAAGATCATCTGATAGTTCACTAGCAAGTAGCTATTTGCAAGTACCCCACCATTAGACACAGAGGCACAGTCATCCCGTACCCGTCGACCTACACCTGTCAGTGTGCCGGCTGAGGACATTATTGGTCAAATGGAGGCTATACAATTGCGGTTCACTCAACGACAAGACGAGTTGGAATTAAGGAATAAACAGATATATGATGGGATCCAGCATCAACTTGATCAATGCAAGTATCCATGAACGATCAATATCAGCAGTTGCAAAACTCTATGTATACACAGTATCAATATAAAAATAAGTTCTTCTCGGTGTTGATCCTCCATAGCCAACATTCCTATATCATCTAGTCAACCAGGACTCACCTCACCAAGGCGATGGCAATGAACCCTACTGATGTATTCAGGGAAGCCCTAACCCTCATTTGTATTTATTTTCACATTGAGGACAACGAATATTTTAAGTTTGGGGGGTGAATCACCGGGGTAGTTGTTGTCATTTGTTTAGTAGTTGGTGTTTGTATGATATTATTTTGCTTTCATATAAATTGTGTTTAAATATATACATATAAATGTACAATAATTGAGTATAGCGTTGTACAGAAACAAGAAGATTCATATTTATAGGCTGAAAAGATGACTTAGGTGCTCAATCTCTTAACCTTTGACAACACCCTTTAATCATATATATAATCATTTAGGGTGTAGAGCCCGTAAATGAAATGATTTATGATTGTGGTGACTCCATGCATGTACAAAATAATTGTATGGACTGTCTTTGACTTTCTAGTATGAGCTTGGTGACGACCAAATGCTAGAGATTCCTTGTAAATTTTGCTTTTCTTTTATAGAAACTAAGCATTACACTCAACGATTAAAAGCTCGTTACAGGGACCAATAAGAGAAAAATAGGTGAGGTCAATATTGGACTGAAAAGAAAACATCAAAAAGAGAAAAACTATATGCAACTGTGCTAGTAAGAACTGTTAGGAGACTAGAGATAACTAGTGAATTTGAATCACTTGGTATAAACATGATTGTTGAAGCACTCATAATTGAGAGAATTATCACATAAATGAATTGTTAATACTGGTTAGACTAAACCAGACTACAATGGTGTAAGGAACTAATAATAATAAAAAAAAAAACTAAACTTTAGAATTATATTTTGGGGGAAAATGAAAGAAACAAGTTTGGGGGTGTTTGAATATAATGAGCATAAAAATGATAAATGACTACAAAGGGTTGTGATGTGAATTAATTTGTGAATGTACGACGTTATATTTGATTACACACACTCGTATTGCATTGAATAAGTGGAAGCTTGACTCTTGTATTTTGATTTTGAAGTCGTTCATGAATGTGATATAATGTTGTCAATTTATTATATCTATATGTGAATTCAAATAAAATGCATTAAATATCTAAGAATCCATATAACGACCACAATAACCATAAAAAGGTATCTCTACATATTATCCAAATTATCAAATTTTATCATACGGTTTAAATCTGTAATTTATCTCTCGATTTGTTATAAATTCACATATCATTGAATTATTGGCTAATTAATTCAAAATATTAATTCCATAAATAAAATCAACACATATAAATTTAAATTACTAGTATCTTGCAAATTAAATAAAAATGATCACATGTAGATTACAATGTTTGTCCTAACTACGAATATAGCTACGAATACTAATGAAGGAAAAATAATAAAAAAAATATAATGTTCATAATCGAGTTTTGAAATTTTGATGAAGAAAGACTTGGATCTTGCACCAAGAGTCTTTTTCTTCAACCCTAAAATTTTGCAAACCCTAGTTTTTCCCTCTTTGATCTTGAATTTCTATATTTTTCTCCATAAAATTGTTTGTCCAATAAAAAAATTAAAACTAAATAAAAAAATCTAGAATAGTTCTAAAAAGAGTCATAAAACATGTTTAACGTAGAATTTGAATCTAAATAGAAAACCAACAAAAGTTTGAATTTATTTCAGCTTAGTGCACTTTGGTCCATATTAATTTCTTGTGCATCCCAGGTCCTTTTTATTCTCATGATAGGTCCTCAACTTCAAGACTTTATTTTGGTCCCAATTCTTCATTTTTGTACAGCTTCAATCCAATTTCATCAAGTTTCTCCAATCCAATTTTATCTACAATTAACATAATTTAATCAAAATTATGCAGATATTTGTAAACTTTAATGATAAATAAAAAAGAATAGAATACTGGATAAAGCATAAAATCCACCTATCAAATATCCTCAAATTTAAACTTTTGATTGTCCCCAAGCAAGACCATGTATTAAACACTCGTGCAAATAAAAACCTAATAACATTAAGTGCTTATAGTTATACATTGTGTCAATACACTTTGGTGTATTTTTACTTTCTGTTTTATCGTGTCCCTTTTGTTTTGTGATCTTTTCTTTCGTTTTCGAATATAGTTTTTGTTAGCCCAAGATTGACTAATCAAGAGGGGGGATTAAATCTCAAAACTATTCAACATATAAGAAAAATTACTTGGCCTCAAACTTCGTGTCTTCGATTTTATTCTTGTGCAGTAATCACTATAGACACTCGAAGTCAATTTGTTATTCTATACACACAATTTGTTTGTGATAATCAAAATGAGACGTCAGCCATAGATCAACAATTTTCCCCCTTTTTATCATAACAAACACGATGATTAGCAGCAATATACAAATTGAATGAATTGATACAAGTTGATATTTCAATCAAAATATTGATCTTGTTTGTTATGATCAAAACATTGAGGATGGAATCAACCATAAGTCAACAATTTACCCCCCTTTGATTATGACAAACAAGATGATTTGCAATGTATAATTTTAAACAAATAGATAAGGAATATATGTTCCCCCTATCTTTTTCACGTATTCCTACCCTTATCATTCATAATCATCTAATTCATCTTCCCCCTTTCGGCATAAGCAAAAAGATGTACGAGAGGGAAGGCAACAAGAATATAATGATATCATATTGGTAAATGAATGAATTCATCATGCAATTTATATTCAAAAGCATATTATATCAAGGGCATGCATAATCATATATTCAAAACATATTATATCCAAGCATGCACAATCATCTCACTTCATTTTCCTTTTTGACAAAGCGAAAAGATGTAACATTTAAAATGAAAAGATGATTATAAACAAAATTCATTTTCAATGCCTTTGAAATTTACCTTACTCAAATTCTTCTTTTAGCTTTAGCAAAATGATAGCACATACGAGAAGAAAATAAGATCAAACCTTTAAATCAACCACAGTAATATATTCCCCCTCAATTGATCACAAGATGCCAAGTATGTGCAAATTTAAAAATAGTCATCACTTTTTATGGTAAAATGTTAATCAAGGTACAAGTGATGAAATGTTGAAAGTAAAATCGTAGAGTTTAAAATTTCTCTTTTCAACATTCCTCGTTTCTTGCACACATCAATGGGAGTTTTGTGTATATAGCATAATGTTCTATGCGTTTCCTCAATTCATATAAATATTTAATCAATCACATTTAGAAGTCATCATACATTATAGAAATAATTCCGGTTTGATCATGCAAATTGAACCACTTAGCCACAAATTTGAAATTCTAATGCAATATCTAACTTTTGGGTGTCTCCATAACATAATGTTTTAATGACATTAAGTTATCAAAGATTTGTTTAGAAGCACAAGTGTATGATTCATGAGTATTGAATTGAAAGTTTAGCACATACTCATGTATGCTAACATAACATCGAGTGTATTTGTAATTAAAAGGAGAATCTAACATACCTCGATATTATGTCATGCTTATAAAAGTACCTTGATCATCCTTTGTCCACTCGATTGATGAGCTCATAGAAGTTTTCATTTGAATTTACCTCACCATCAATAGCCATGAAAACACATGTTGGCAATTTCTTCTTGGCTATTGTTTCCGCCATCCTCATCTTCGTCGCTTTCATTCCATGTAGCTTGAAGAGCCTTCTTCTTGATTTTATTTTTTTTTTGTTTGGGCATTCGGTGCATTTGTGACCCGGTTTGTAACAATTGTAACCAACGATTGTCTTGCCCATTTCTTCATTCTTTTCTTCCTTCTTTTGAGATCTTCGGTTGTTTCAAAAATTTCTCGATTTCTTCATAAGAGTGACCAAATCGTCAAGCTCTTCATCACTCATATCGTTGCTTGTTGTCTCTTCATCAATTGCCGATTTTAGAGCAATTTGGCATCTTTCCTCTTTTGATTCTACTTCATTCTTTTCTTCCTTCTTTTGAGATCTTCGGTTGTTTCAAAAATTTCTCGATTTCTTCATAAGAGTGACCAAATCGTCAAGCTCTTCATCACTCATATCGTTGCTTGTTGTGTCTTCATCAATTGCCGATTTTAGAGCAATTTGGCATCTTTCCTCTTTTGATTCTTCTTTGCTCTTTCTTGTCTTTTCCTTGACATCGGCCTTGTTGAGTTCATAAGTCATTAAAGGTCCATACAACCCTTCCAAAGGAATATGTATTTACGTCTTTTGTGTTCTCTACGATCGAACGTATGGGGCTCCATTCTTCCGTAAGTGACCTAAGTATTTTTTGCTTTCAAGTTCACCGTTAGTATATTTTCGATCAAAACCTTTGCGGCTATTAACAATATCGGTGAAGCGAATAATCATGTCAACAATAGGTTCATTTTCTTTCATGAACCATACAATTCTTCCAAAGGATATGTATTTACATCCTTTGTATTTTCTATAAGCATCCGTATGGGGCTCCATTCCTCCGAAAGTGACCTAAGCATTTTGCTCACAAGTTCACCGTTAGTATATTTTCGATCAAAACCTTTGAGGCTATTAACAATATCGGTGAAGCGAATAATCATGTCAACAATAGGTTCATTTTCTTTCATGAAAAAAATTTCAAAATCTTTAACTAAGATATTATTTATCTTAGTTTCTTTCACTTTGTTAGTTCGGAACATGAGTAGTTTCTTCTAGCATACCAAATTTCATGAGTTGAATCACAAGTACTAATTCTATTGAATTCATTTCTATCCAAAGCACAATAGAGTATATTTTTGGCTCTAGCATTTAAGGACAATTTTCTCCTATCTTCTTCATCATAATCTTCTCTAGATTTTTGGTCCGGTTTCCCATCCTCTTTACTGGTCTTTTTAGGCACATAGGGACCAAATTCAATAACCTCCCAAACATTATACTCTATGGATTATAGGCACATAGGGACCAAATTCAATAACCTCCCAAACATTATAACCTATGGATTGAATAAATATTGTCATCCTAGTTTTCCAGTGGTTATAGTTAGTGCCACCATACAAGGGAGGACGATTAGCAGAATACCCCTCAAGATTTTGAAAACTATGGTTAGCCATTGCTCAAGGTTGTTAAATCTTTTCAAATGTGAGCACCTTGCTCTGATACCAATTGGTAGCCCAAGATTGACTAACCAAGAGGGGGGATGAATTGGTTTTAGAAACTTTTTCGATTCTAAATCTCAAAACTATTCAACACACAAGATATAATTGCAAAATGAAATACAACAAGTAAATATGCAAATATGTTATCTAAATTCAAGTATGGATATTGCACAATATAAATAGCAATTTAAAGTGAAATGCAATAATGTAAAGATAGCAAAACACAATTTAAGTTCAAGTATCACTTTGAAAAATCAATAGTACTTTAGATCTAAAAATATTTTAAAAATGATTTTTGAGCTTGTCACGAATCATTGCCAAGTATTGAAATATTTTACTTTTACATATAAAAGTCTGAGTACTTTGTTTTGTGTATCTTCACGTGCATGCTTGATCGTGCTTCGACTTTTGTCTCGATTCTTGTTGAGGCATCTTTTTGCGAGTTTATTCAATATGATTCTTCATAACCTCGTTTGATCAATTTTGTTTCCACGTCGAGCGTTGTATGAAAATTACTTGGCCTCAAACTTCGTGACTTCGATTTTATTCTTGTGCAGTAATCACTA
>CAIGRS010005767.1:0-14253 GCA_903798395.1 Fraxinus floribunda
AATTAAACACAAATTCAAAATTTTATAAACCAAAAAAAACAAAAAATAAAATAACAACATCAAAAAACAAATTAAGCAATGAAAACAAACAATGTCCAAAATAAAAAACAATGTTTAATTTTATTTATTTATTTATTTTTTTAATTTAACTTCGCGGGGCGGGGCACCCTTAACCCGTCGGGGCGGGTTTTTTTGCCATCTCTAGCCGGGCGATAGGAAGGGTTTCTTTTATTTTGTTGGAATCTTCTCTTGGCCTAATCCTATCCCAACCATTCCAAGACTCCAAAATACTAAAAGTACAACCCTAGTGAAGGGGGATATTCAACAACTAAAAAAAGGCGCAAGATCAATCAGGGAAAAAAGGGAGGCAACCACGAGAAGGAGAATTCCAGTGCCAAACCAGTTTTTATTTCTTTTCTTCTCCATATTTTGGATATTGAATTTGATTATGTGTATTGCAATAATCATGTTCTAAATTTTTAATCTAGGGTTCAATGTAGCCATAACTTAAGACATGCTTGGATTTCAATACATGTATTTCTCTCAGTTTTTCCGTAAGTTTATTGGTGTTGATTCTTGATTAATACTTTCAATTACCTGGTCAATAATTAAATGATAAGATGGTTTTAAATTTCGACACTCGAAAGAGAAAACTTTGGACGCGATCTAAGAATAACACAACTTAGATTTTATAAATTTTGAAAGAAAGTATGAAATCTTTGAAGTCTGTCCCACTTAAGAACCACAAATGTGAATATTTCTTAATTTTAATTCGAAATAGAAATATTAGAATTAAAATATATAGATTGATTCTATTCGACACTCGAGAGAGAAAATATAATTAATTTAGGATTCTTGCTTATAATCTTGAAAATTGATAGAACTAGTTAATATTATTTGAGTAATATCTTTGATAGTTAAGTGAAATCATTCCCTAGACCATCTCATTTTGATAATTTTCTCGTATAACTTGCATTAAACTTGTTGAATTTGCCACCACATCCATTTTTAGATTGGTATAAAAACATTGATTCAAAATTCTAAAATTCTAGATAAAATAGAAGCTAAAATAATTATAGTACTCGGTGGGAATTTAATTTCAATCCATGTGGATTCGACATCCATACTTGATCTTATATTATAAAACTTGACACCCAATATGATTTACGTTGTATAAAGCGCATGACACTATTGAACTTATATTAAGTGCTTTTTGAAAAAATAATTATTTGAAAAGTGATTTTTTTGAAGTGTGTATGATTAAATATAAGAAAACTTATGGGAAAATGTGAAAAATATTTTTTATTTTTGAAAGAATGTATGATTAAAAATGATTAGATGAAAGTAATTTACATAAAATCACTTCCACACTAGCCAGATTTCTTAAAGACAATTTTACCATTTTATTCAAATATCACGGGCATGTCGGATGGCTATTTTGTCTAAATAGATGTTTCCTGCAACAGAGAAGAAAATGTTCAATACATGGAACACCAAATGTCATAGCTTTAACAGCAGTATACATGATAACAAATTCAATAGGACAACTATCGTACATTTAGTAAGGTAGATTGTACCGTCTGTCCAGTCATGTCAAGTACTGCATACCGAACATGCACTTAAGGTTTTTAAAATTGGGCTATTGTGCCTCCTCCAAAAGATAACACGTGAAAAGAGATACCGCGTCCTGCAAATGGCAGGACCGGAGGTCTTCTGGACTGGGTCCTTGAAACATAGTGTCGAAGCAGTTGAGCTGAGCCTCACGACTCGAACCCTCACTGCTGTCAGAAACAAGCAGACTGCAGATCTCTTCTGCCATCTTTGAGTATGCAACCCTGAAACAAAAATATGAGACGTACAGTGAATCAAATGGATCTACAAAATAAGGGTAGAAGTGCAAAAGGAGTAACGTGTTCTCAACAAAGTATGCACTAGAATTTTCTGTGAAAGAAAATAGATTAGGGGCTTGAAAAGTAGAATACATGATATCGAAATGGTTCTTAACAACTAAACAATCACAATTGGGAATGTGGAAAATGCAATTGCTCAATAAAAAACTATTTATTATGCAAGAGCATTACAGATGAAATTCCATCTAGAAACTTGCACGCAAAAGGATCATTTTTAATTAGTGAGAATCTAGCATTGAATCTGTGCCTGGAAAGTATACAGCATTGCGGAAACATGAACAAGAGGCAGTCTTCTCTTCTCAACTCGTTGATTCAAGAAATAAATCTCAGAACAGAAAGGAGAGGGGTAGGGGCAGAAGGACAGCCACCCTATCCGTTGGGAACTCTGTCATTTGATATGAAAACTAATCATAAAATTACTCGAGATATGTATTTAACCCCACTCAAAAAAACTACCACCACCGCCAATCCAAAACCAAAATAAGCATAAACCTTCTTTTAACTCTAACCTCCACCAGCATCCATTTATGACTTTTGAATTCAAATGGTATCATAACCGGTACTCCACGCCACAGTTGTGTAAAATAGGGTCCCTCCAAAATCTATAACCCTCATACCTCTCTTTCTTCCCTTTTTCTTCTTTAGAAACTCTTTGTTCCTCTTGAGGAGATCAAACACATCATTAATAGTATATCGTTTATCATCTGAAAACTAATAGACCTAAAGAGATTGAATTTTACAAATTGGTTCTGCATACTGGTAAATGGGAGTATTACTGGCACTTCATACTAACTTACCTACCACAATTGTTCTTTATCAGGTTGTAGCAGCCATACATTCTTTTTGTGTCACCCTTTCATTTGTTCACTTTTGTTTATTCATGGTGATTACTTTACCCTTTCATTACATTTGTTATTACTCAATATCACTATCTAATAAATAAAATAAAGATAAAGGTTTGCTTATATGACTTGCCGCCATAGATTTCAAACATTGCATTAAGATTAAACAGGTCATATTGAAAATGAGAAAGTAGAATTAATTATTAAAACTTTAATTCCAAGTAGTGGGATAGTGCAAACTCCATAGATTAAAATCTATCCATGCATTCAGAGACGACAATGAGTTTCTCTTCAGGAATATCAGATGACTCTTGGCTGAGAAAAACATAGAATAATCAGAGAACTGGCTCGGAACATTGGTAATCAAGGTAAATGAAATTGGTAGACCAAATGAAAAACAATATAGGACAAGCATTACAACTAGTAGTCGGCTGTTGATGATATGATGCCTAAACCAAAGGATGCTGAAAGATGCGTGAATATTTAAAATAAGAATTGCGAGATAAACAATAAGCAATCATCCAAAAAATAGACAATGAATAAAGAATTGAGAAAGAAAGAACGTGGCGACCAAAAACTAGTAGTTTGATGCTAATTGCTACAGGGAAAAGACGCCAAGCCGTGTATGTGCTTGTGATCACGCTTTCTTGCAAAGACATAAATATCAATACCTTGCATCAACTGATAACTTGGTTCTCCAAACTGCCAAAGACTTGTTTAGGCTTCCAATGAAGTCTCTACATGCATCATTTTTGTTCTCAAGAGTATCCTGTCAAATGGAACTTATTGTCAGCCCTCAACAGAAACCTAAAAGGATATTTACAGAGCATCAAAACATATTTGAATAGATTTGGTTTTAGATATACTTTCTATTCCTTTCAAGACAACCAATAAAATTACCAATTCTCCTTGTCCCAGTTGGTTAGGGATTGTTGTTCCCACACATAAGGTAAAGGGTTTAAGGATTGGTACCTCCCTCCCCTCCACCCCTCACTCAAAAAATAATAATAATAATAATAATAATATTAATAATAATAATAATAATTACAAGAAAAAAGGACAACTTTTAAAATTATGTTCTCATTCCAATGGAATATCATTTTAATTCTTTAGGTCTACCAACAGCAAATATGTGTCAGTTAAATATAAATTTCCTCTCTCAATCACTATGCTTACAGATTCTCGAACAAATTGTAAAACGTCACCTTATACCCCAAAAAGCTACTCATGGTAACCAACTTCATAAAACCAAAGACTTGATATACAGTGTTTTAGTAGAGAAACATTTGAGTTCACTGAAGAAATATGTCAGCTGGCCTTAAAATGCACATGAAGCATTTGAAAATGGTAACATTTGGAACTCTTGTCCTTCATGACATGCGAGAAGAATTCAGTTGCTGGCTCGCTAGCTACATGCGATTGAAAATCAAGCTCTACAGAACAATGAAATCTAAATATCTAATACGGGTCTGATTTTGCTGCAACAAAAGAAAATATAGTTCCAGTATATCAATAACAGGAAGTTTCAGAGAGTAACATGTACCATTTCAGTCAGGGTATTGCTGTCTTCCTGTAAGGAACTTTTTAATAAATAAAACGAAACATAAACTCCAGCTCCCAGATCCCAGTCTTCGATTTCTGACTTGTGGTCCTCCATGGATTTTGCAAGCCTCCATATCTCTGAATGTCGCCCTACATGGCATTGATGTTTGTTGAATATAACTTTAATAAATCTCTCATTATGACAAGATTGGAATTAATCTAAATATAAGAATTTTGAAAACAAAATTAAATGCCAACCGCACAATTATAAATAACTTTTTAAGCCTTTAAGGTAATTACAATTCATTGGTCAATATGAACAGAAATGGTACAAGTACATCAGTTTCATCACCTAATTCAAATAAGGCTTATGTAAGCTACTCACAATTCACCGAAGGGTGTCTGCCATCATTTAACTAGAAATATTCTTGTGATTGTTATTGTTCAGTTACAGCAATTTCACCCTCTTGAATGGAAAATTGTGACTCTTCACTGAGGGGGAATTTGATAGGTACCCTTACTTATTCCCAGCTTAAGAAGAAAGAGGGAAACTAGCATCACATGGGGAGGGGTAATTAGGTAAATATTTGAAATCAATTGAGCCCCAATTGAATAAATAGGGGGGAGTTGGGTATTCAAAACTCATTCAGATATTGAAGGATTTGAGGGGGAGAGTCGAGCCTATATAAAGATTCACATTACCTTGTAATTCCATTCAGTTTTCCTTTACATTCCTTCGTAATCTCATTTCATCGCTGTATTCATATAGTGCGGAAAATACCAAAATAGTTACTTTAAAATTGGTCCACTACAAAATTATACAATTGCCTCCAGGTTCCTACCAATTTTCCACATCCGCTTTGAAAAATGTAAAAATTTCAAACAGACATATAACTAATACCAACCAGGTTAATATATCTATCCCAACTGTCTTTGACGATAATACATCTGTCGTCAGTCAACAAGAATTGATATGTGGATGTACATAATATCGAGGCAGTACTCTCACTTGAGTCTAGTGTCCTTTCATGCAGCAAGTCTCAACATATGAATATATGGTAACAGGATCAATTCTTTTAAGGGACAACTCACTTGACAAGAACTAAAATGGTGATTTGCCAAGTTTTCAGAAAATCCAAATTGATTGGTGAGATATCAAATTATGGCAATTATAATGTTAAGAGCTTTCAAATCTCATTCCCGTAACTTCACACCACGATTCTCAATTACTAATCCAACATAGGAGCTGAGAATTTATATTCTAGAGCATTCAATTATTGACCACATAACAAATTAAATTCACTCAGGATAAAGTGACGGGCATGCACTGAGTAATGGAGATTAATATACTGATGAATAAATAAAATTAGATATCTACCTGACAAAAACATAGAATGGACTACTGAACTAATGAAAATTGAGTGTGCCTTCTGCCAATTTGAACATTCAAGGAAGTGTTCCAAGGCCTTTAAGCTATCACCATTGTAGTTGAAATATATAGCCTGCATTTGAATAAAGGGAAGAGGTAAGAGGAGATCTCCCTCAAAGATCTAGAATTGTTTAGTATCAAGTCATTAAAGAAAGCAACCTACTACTGTTAATAATGTTGAAAGAAATATTGATTTCCAGTCAAAAAAAATTTCAGAAGCCCAAATATCTAGGCATCCTTAACTATACCCATTAAGAAGTACTTGTAAAACAAAATCTCAAAGGCATGGAAACATATAGGAACATAATATTTTAGTTTGAAATCTCAGAAGGATCTACCAGAAACAAAACTAAACAGGTCCAATTCATGCAGTAAATTAAACTAATTCAAGGAAAATCATCTCACCAAAGCTTCATGCAACCATGCCAAAGGAATGCCCAGTTTTTCAATGAACTGTCGTTGTAAGACCTTCGTACTCCACACTTCACAATATTGTAAGAGAATTTCCCGAATAACAGTAGCTTGTAGATATGGATAGTTTTCACGATGGGGCATATGAAGCACCACATAGATGGCCCAATGACATTTGCCAAGACAGAGCAACTGGAAAACAAATCCCATGTCAAGAACATGAAGATCATTAGAACTGAAAGTACCAATGGCCTCTAAAACTGCACGCTGATGCCAAATCATGTGGTAGTCAAGTGGGTCATTTGTTGAGGCAAAAGCACTGAACATGGTCTTTAAAGCACCAAAATCATTTTCTTGTCTCGCGTGAAGAAGCATAAGATAATAAGCAAGATCAAAACGTTCCACAGTCTCCCAATTATATGTATCCTCTTCTGTTAGACATTCATCAATGTAAACTGGAACTGGATTTGGTGCCCTTCCATCATTAACAAGCTTCTGATAAGTGTTGAAGACATCGGGCAATGAAGTGTCAGGTGGAACCTGATACCACATCAACAATCCTAGGAACCTTTTCCAGTCAATTTTCACACCATGCAACGCTCCATGAATGTTACCAGAAAGTAACTCAAGAAGCCTCACCCTTTCCTCCTCAATAAAACTGAAGTCCATTCCATTTTTTCTCCAAAGATCAAGCTGATGAGCAATGTCAGCGCGATTGGCAATGGAACCACCAGCCTGGCTCAAAAGACAAGCCAGTCTTACGTCCCCTCTGGAAGCAGCAAGTTCCACAGCTGCATCCATATCTCGTCCAGTAAGAAGCAAGAATATGTGCTCTAAATCACTAAAATCATTCAATGAACTTACTTCCTCTTGTACGCGGTGGTAAACACTCTCTTGCAGCCAATAACTAAATTCTGCTCGCCTTGTTAGTGGAAGTGCTTCCAAGTCAATCTGAGGAGCACTTTCCGTACCATCAGGCATCATATCTTCCTCATTGTCAGCTTTCACAGACTTTGATTTCCCACTAATTTTCCTAGAGGAAAAGAGAACCTTAATTAACTCCCATACCATCACTTGGTGCATTAAAAAAACTCGCGAAGCAGATGATAAACCAGGCACCTCCAGTTGCCTCTCAATGATGCCTATGTAACTCCGACAAATCTCTGACAGTGTCATGCGATTGCAGACAAGTTTTTGAAGCTTTAATTTGAAAGATCCCAGTTCAACTTCTTTTGTTTCATGAGTTAATTCCTTGTGAAGATTGAGAGGAGAATCAAAACAAAAATCGCTGAGTTCCTCTTTGACTTTGTTATTTTCATCCCTTGTAACTTTATCAATCGCAACCTTTTCGAGGTTGATCACCGAAGATAATACATTTTGGTGGTCAGTACTGCCAACAGGCCTGCCACAATGAACAAGGATGCCGTTAGGGCCCCACCCTACTCGAAATGATCTACCCATGAATAATGCTGCATCAACTATATTATGTGAATGGCTACCACTTACTGGCGTTTCATGCTTAAGGTCGAGCTTAAAACCATCAGATTTTGATGCCTTCGGGTGCAAACCCTTATTTTGTTGAACCATCAAAATGGATCCAGGAGAGCTAGAGCTATGACTTCCAGGTTTATACTCTATCAAAGCTAATGGAGTCTTGCGAATCGTGGGAGGACTTGTCTTGCGAGCTAATCTCTGAGAAGAATGATGAAATGGAGATCTTAAGGATTCTTTAGCAAAGGGTGGTCGCTCATGTGAATGCATATCATTGAAATCCTCTAAGTCCTCTTCCTCTGCAGGAAACATCAACATCCTCATTTCTCTCATCTTGACAGGATCAAGCCCAAGATGAGCAGGTAAAGAATGTGAAAGCAGAGTTGGGTCCACTGGAGCAGTTTCGTTATCAATATCTGAAACCTCACCATCAATCATCTCTGCAGGATCTTGAGCTTCAGGAGACACATCATTCATTATAATATCTTCTTCATCATCTTCACTCAGGCCAAATCTGCTAAAATGTGGTACCAAGAATTTCCACTCACTATTTATTGGGTCAAACGAGATCAATTTTGCTCCCTGACTCTCTGTCTTGTGCTTCAACTTTCCTACAACTTCTTTTAGCCAATCCTCATTACAAGGATTTAAAGATTTTACTCGCAATAGTAAAGTTACTTCAGCTGGCTTGTTAAGGCCCTGACCAACCACCGGCTTAGAACTTTCATCTTCATATAAAACAATCTCACCTCTATTGAACTTGATGATTTGGTCTAAATTCAACCATCTAACATCTGTTTCCCCAATAAATTTAACACATCCATAACCGACCCTGCCAACAGTAAAATCCTGAACTCTGCTGCAAAAGCCTGGATTCATGAATTCCAGAGTAGACAGTTCACTCAAGCAAGGCTCCGTGTAATAATCAGAAGATTGCAATGTTGGTAAAGAATCTTCAATGTCATGTAAAACCCAACATGACAGGTTATCAGCACTGTCCAGAGAAATTCTTCTTCTCTTATATTGTGATTGGGGAGTGAGAACAGGGTTTAATATCCCTAGATCAACTTCCATTCTTGGATCCAATCAATCTACACTATGAATTTGTAGTCCCCTAAAATATGCTGCAGGCACCTGATAACAGGATATGTAACTCATATTAGACAAAAGGCCATATCTAAAATGAAAAATCTCTAGGTCAACTAAATAAGCGACAAATTACATTAATATCACCCCCTCCCTTGAAAGTTCAGGTAAAGAGGTGTAAAACATAAGGACCTGAAAACTCTATTCCTCTAAATAAATAAAATAAACGTACAAACTTTTGATTGTTCATACTTTCCTTGTTTTGGAAAGCCCTTTTGTCCGAGTTAAATAGTTACTGCTCTTAATAAGCTACAATAGCATTTGAGAAGTCCCTCTAGCCCCAACATTCCAAATCAATTTTATGGAGTCGCCCCTTAGGCATCATATCAAAATAAAAATCTTCGCTCCTTTCAACAAAACCCTAGGATTTCCAAATCAAGGAGAAACATCCCAGCATTTGCATTTAGTAAGTGAAAATATAAATCAGAACTCAAATTGCAGATTCACATCGGCCTTACTACTGAACACTTAAAACATATTGAAATTTTATATTTGATTAAAATAACCAGTTAATCATCCACATACGCATACCTACATATACACATATAGCAAACACTGGTAAGTATTCACACTGAACATCAGAATTAACAGTAAGTGCTCCATAAATCTGAAGTAATCTGTTTAATAAACCTTTAAAAAAACAATATACAAAAATAAAGATTAAATATTGGAACAATATACTAAAGCGCGAAATCTCCAGCAATTCAAACTAATACTTGAATATCATTGACGAAAATATTTATCAAATCAGACATGTAGCAATGGAACTGACCCGTTTAAGTGGAATTCGGGTTATCTGGGATCCGATTTTCGTTTTCACTTTTCAATGCAAAGAAAAAGAGCACCGACTCGGCGGGAGAGCGGAAGAGGGGAGAGGGTTTTAGATGGAAGTAATTATTTTCATTTAATTTATTTTAAAGTTTGACCTCTTAACTTTGAATTAATTGATAATTTGCCCATATCATTTGCCATGTTCATATTTAGCCCCTATTTTAGACCGATTAAAATTTAGATTATTCATTTAAGTCAAAAGCAACAATAAATTTTAATCATATATTTTATGGATCTCTTCAACCACCCCTTTCATTAACTTCTATCAAAATTTACTTAAAAAAACTGGCTTAACTAGTTAAACTAGACGAAATTCACAAGTTATTTTGTTTTTTTAAAAATATTGAAAGGCGTTTGAGTTTATTTCACTGTAGCAATAGACGTGATTTTCACATTGGACATTATTGGTCCAAGCTCAACTAAAATAAATTTCAATATTTTCTCAAATTTTATGTTTATAAGAGTGCTGAATTAAATATTTAGAAGGACAAGTTATTGATGTGATGAAAAATATTATTTTATTGAAAAATGTGTATTTGAAAATGAGCAGAAGAATGAGAATAAAAATTTTAATGTGGCTCAAACACGGGGTAACTAAGGGTGTGTTTGTCACCCATTAAAATTTCAAGAATGATTTAATGTGGCTCAAACATGGGCTAGTATTGAAAATGAATTTTATAATTCTATTTGAGAAAAAATTTTGTTTTATATTTGGCTAGCTAGATGAACCTGTCAAGTTAGAACTAACTGACTTCTTCGATCAAGTTTTTAAAAATTTTAAAAAGAAAAGGCAAAATTTATTTAAAGTGCAATTCAGCCCATGTTTGACCCACATTATTTTTGTCATTATCATTCTTCTACTTATTTTTAACCACACATTTTTCAATAAAATAATATTTTCCATCACATCAATAACTTTTCCTTCTTTTTCAACCACACATTCTTCATCACATCACTTCAAAAAAATGTTATACCAATTCTGTTAGCAACATTAAGTTTGACCCTTTTTTTTTAAAAGTGTAAGGTGACACTTTTTTACCTTAATTTCAGCACTCAAAATAATCACAAATTTTCACACACCATACAATATCAACANACATCACTTCAAAAAAATGTTATACCAATTCTGTTAGCAACATTAAGTTTGACCCTTTTTTTTTAAAAGTGTAAGGTGACACTTTTTTACCTTAATTTCAGCACTCAAAATAATCACAAATTTTCACACACCATACAATATCAACATCGAATAGTATTTTCCAATGTGGGTAGTTAGCACATAACATCTCCACCTTTCACTGTTATTGTGAAAAACGATCTTACCTTTCGTTTTTGATATTTCACCCATATTTCAACATTTCATTACAAAAAACGTCATTTCACATATTTTTAACGTAAAATGACTATCCCTATATAAATAAATAAAAAAAAGAAAAATAAAGAATAAATTGCAATCTTACTCCTAAACTTTTTAAAAAATGTAAATGATCCAAAATTTATGAAAATATTAAAAAAACTCTCTCTCTCTCTCTCCTCTGCCTCCTCCACTTCTCCCGTCGTCGCCGCCGTCGCTAAAACCATTGGAATTTCACCCTGTAAAGTTTATGCCACCCGGTTAACAATTCAATACAGAATTTTGTTTCTTCCCTTCCGTTGTCTTTCACCTCATCTCTCCGACACTCATCAAGTGATTTTTTTAACGTTGTTGGAACACAAACTGCGGCCATCTATAAATTCTTTGGAAGAAATTGTGGAACGGTGAAATCAGGTCTGCATGATCAATGAACATAATCTCCACATAGTGCAAAGATGTTACGAAATTTTCGATAAACGCTTTCTTGATGTTGAAATCGTTGCTTGACATACTCAACGAATGTAAGGGCCTCGTTGTAACTAAGATTAAACTCCATAATTTCTCAGTAAAGGAAAATCAAATGCATTAACAGAAAATATAATTTGTATTCAGAATATGCCATTTCAAATTTATAGAATTCATGAAGCCGAGTTCTAATTCAATTAGGCTTGAAACATAATGGGATTTTCTTTGTATATTCTTCAACTTGGTCTCCTGAAGGATTCAGAACCCTTTTCCATGCAAGTACAGTTGAAATTTGTTGCCAAAATTCGTTTCACGCACACGTGAATTTTCTTACAACGCTTTATTGAAACGTTAAAACAATGGGAAAATTTCATTTTCTTTTGATGGTTTTGGCGGAGGAGAAGAGACAGAGTTTTTTTTTGTTATTTTTAATATTTTCATAAATTTTGGACTTATTTGCATTTTTTAAAAAGTTTAGGAGTAGGATTGCAATTTATTCTTTATTCTTTATTTTTCTTTTCTTTTCGTTTCGTTTCTTTTTTGTTTTATTTATATAGAAGGGTATATTGGTCATTTTATGTTAAAAATAGGTGAAAATGACGTTTTTTGCAATGAAACGTTGAAATAAGGGTAAAAATGCCCCAAAAAAAATAATGAAAGGTAGTGATATTTTCCACAATAACAATAAAAGGTGGGGACGTTACGTGTTAATTACCATTTCCAATGCAGCAATGCTATAGAGCTTCTTCATAGGTACAATTTTAGTTTTAGTTTTAATTTTATTTGTTTATTTGTATTTCAACCAAATGTAGCAAGTTTACTTTAGTACCAACATCATTGATTCTAAGGATTTTTTTGTTCATGGTAAAAGAACTTCATTATGAATCTATTTAATTAGTCTATAAACACTATTCTATAAAGGGTTCTCATTTTCGAAAAAACTTTTAGAGGAAATCATATTTAATCACTTTTCTCTTAGAAAAAATTCTAACTAGAAAAAAAAAATCTTTTATAAAATTAATCAAGTGGGACCAAAAGAAATTATTGGATTTCAAAATTTCATTTTGATTCTTAAAAGTCATGTCAAACGAATCATACATTGTATTGAATAATATTATCTAGCACGAGTAGTAAATGGATCATAATCGTTATTTTTAATTGAATCAATAATCTAATGTCACTTTCCACGTAGACGAGTGCTAAATGGCACTACTTTATTTCATTATTCACTTTTAGATTTAGTCCAATAATTGAATCTAGTTATCAAAAACTATTTTTATTATTAAAATCGCTCTTGGTATAAAACAATCGTCTACTTTTTATTTAACAAGTACATCACTAAATTAAGTGTTTCACGAATTCTGTGGATTGTTTGACAAAAAATTTGATAAAAGTTTTAATAAATGTTTATGCAAGTTTTGAATCTAATCAAATATGAAGTTAAATTTACTTTTTTTTTTCACCTCAACTTTTTAACAAATTTTTAAACTTTTTCAAACAAGCACTTTATCATGAGTAAATTACCTCAAACCCTACCTTTAAAGTTTTAATTTCAAAAATCAAGTCTTAATTTTTTTTTATTTTTTTTTACAGTCATCATATGTTAATTATTTTTTAATGTAAATAGAATTATTACTCGAGAAATGCTACACTTACACGCTTGGTACACAATTTTCTACACAATCCTCTTACATGTGTGGGGGAACCCAATTGTGAACCCCCCACACATGTGAAAGGATTGTGTACCAAGTGTGTACAAGTAGCAATTTTGTTATTATCCATCCTACATAATACATTATCAATTCCTATCCATCCCCACACGGCCACATCTTGATGACCCACTTACACCCACCCCCACCCCCAATCCTCAATTCAAAATGGTCATCTATGAACGCCTCTTTTGCCTTTGCTTGGAGATTCGACGACGACACCACTGTTATAGATTGAGATAATGAATATCATGCTTGTGAGTTGGTCTGCGTGATTCAGAAACCTCTAGAGAGAAAATACATGTAAATCGAATGGAAGGAATTGCTAGAGGTGAACTAACTTCTATAATACCCATTCTTGACCCCAACTTCTTCGTCGGTGGTGACGTGGTGTCGGTGATGTACGGAAAGGTTCATTCCACGCGCCGTTCGCATGGACCTCGAGATGTGAAAGATGGACAATATCGATCGTGGTCGTACAGGGATATAGAACTCCTCCTTGCTTCTTCTGCCTTAGGGTGATTTCTTGGGGTAGTGATTGGTGGGTTTGGTGGATTTTTTGTTGATGGTGATGATTATTTTGCAGTTTCATATTGTGGTGTTGGTGGTGGTGAACTGGTGGCGTATATGGTGGTTAATAGATGGCGATGGTTATGGATCAAGTTTGGAGGATAGAGAAATGAGAAGTGTGTAGTGCTTTGAAAATGCAGCATATAGATTAAATGGTGGAGGTGGAGTGGTGGTACTGGTAGCAGTGACCATTTATACGTTAATTGTTACTCACTTGACTAAGTCCATGATAATTGTAATGGATTGTGATCATATCTACCTTCAGTTATGCTACAAGTACAGAAATTTTTTACCGAATTTGTACAGGAATTTGAAATCAACAACACAGATTCAAAGTTAAAAAAAACACACACACACACAAATGCACAGGATGCTGCCACGACAGCATCCTGTACAAATTCTGGAAGTATTCCCTGTACTCAGGGAATATTTCATCTACCTTCATTGTGACCGTGTGTAACTAGATTTGTCTTAACTGTGACTATGTGATCAAATTGCTGTAAAAATTAGGTGATTTGTGAAATAAATTACCAACTATAAGCATGAATCAAATAAT
>CAIGRS010005777.1:0-10187 GCA_903798395.1 Fraxinus floribunda
TACAGAGAATCTACTGAATTACCCTTTTTATAGACACAAATGTAAGGGAAAAAAAGGGGCACATATTCGAAATCAAAGTGTGGTTGCCTATATAATTTAACGACATAATAAGCCCTAATGATAAGACATTGGTTTGGCACAAATCTATCCAATGAACTTTCAATTCTATAAAATTGAATCACTTATCAACAAACTAATGCATATCATAATGAACGATTTTAGACCACCAAGGAAGTCCAAGTTATAGAGATTGAGGGGTTTGGTAAGAGAGACATACTCCAAAATTCAGCATTTTTCATGAAAGGAAGCAACCCTTCACGTTGCTTGCTGGACATCTGCCTCGTAGCTCGAGCGCGAAAAGCAGAGACCTAGCACTCGCTTGGCGTCAAGCGACTGCTTGAGCGGCAGTCTTATATGGCCAAAATTCGATTTTCTCCTATTTTGGACAAAAATAACTCATCTATTTGGAATTGGTTTTGAAATTCTAAATATATTACAAGAACCAAGCTTGGTGTACAAAAAACCTTGACAAAAAATTTGACAAAATGCCACATGTCACCCCCCTATTGGGGGGGCGCCTGCGGCGGGCCCCCCGCCACAGGCGCCCCCCCAATAGGGGGGTGCCATGTGGCATTTTGTCAAAGTTTTTGTCAAGATTTTTTGTACAACAAGATTAATTGATATTNACCATAAAATCATGTCTGGATACTTGGATGAAGTTGATACAAAATCAACTTTTATTCAATTTTATTAACCAAATTCCCAAAGGTATCAATTTCTGTTACGAAAACAGAAGTTCAACACACTCAAAGTAAAGAAAGGAATAACAACGAATTTGCTTATTCCAAACCATTAATTCATCCATCTCTTGTCCAACAACACAACCAGGCATTGGTTTCCATCTATTTTGGTGTTCACCAGTCAGCAGCTGCCAAGTTAAATATGTTACCAAAACATTTCTCCAAATGGTCTTCTTCATTGGATTGCCTTGCCTTCTCAAATTCATTGTTGTAGCGGTTGCCATGGAAGACAATAAATCGGTTTTTTTATCCCCCTTATTGTTGGCATACCCTCTTGGAAGGTGGTTTAATACACTCAAAAAGCATAAGCATATCCAGTAAATTGTAAACACAAAGAACTGCAAGTGATAGAATTGGTCGACACAAGTGTTGACACTTTATCTTTAAGATGAATTTTCCCGCCATCAGTGCTAATGATTTTTCGGCATTCATATCCCAAAATACAACGACCACATCTCGCAATAAGAGCACTCCAAATTATGTACACCAACTAACTTTTAACAGAATTCTCTCTCTACCGAATTATGTTTTTATGCAAGAAAATACTACTTTTACAAAGTGTTTGTATACAATGCAACCAAAAGAAATGATATAGAATTATGAATTGAATTACTAAAACCCAAACACATGTGATCTATATGTAGTAGTTGAAAATGTTTGTCTCAAAAGACACTACCATACAAAAGGACACGCCTCTTCAAATTTATCTCTATACATGAAGAGATACATCCAGTGAAAAATAATCCTGCCAAAAGTCGTGATCTTTCATATGGAATGACACACCTTCCCATCCAAAGATTTCTAGAATATTTCATAATATTATATACGATTTTTCAACAAGTCACGTATTTAAGCAACTAAAATTTGACTTAATTTCTCATTCTTCAGATAATGAATTTCACTTAAATAATCATACAAAATTCCAACATATACATTTATGCCAATTAGTTCTCACTAATTAAAAACCATGTAGTCATATATCCAAATTCACAACTTACTTTGATGTATAATTCACGAAAACCATCAGAGTAAGAAACCAAAAAAAATCATAAGAATATAAATTCATTTACAGTGAGGAAAAGAAATTATATTGCCCACCGTGGAAGAAAGCAAAAGTCGCCTTCGATGTAAAAACTATGCACATTCAGTTGTTGAGAAAAAAAAAATTTGGTTATTGCTTGTGGTGGAACAATAAATAAGAAAAACTATGCACATTCAGTTGTGGAAAAAAGAAGAAGTAATTATTTAACTTTACTTAAGGCTATATAAGTAAATACTAAAAATCGTGGTGCAGTTAATAAAATTTGTAGTGTTTATATAATTACCCTTTGATTAAAATTTGAAGAGGATTGATATTGTCTAAGAAATATAACGCTGTGTCAAAGTTTTATTAATTTTACATGAACGAGCAATTCATTATACTTTTTATTTCTTTCTCATTTATTTTACTTAAATGTTGCATTTTTAAACTTTAATATTATGTTCTATATTTAGATATTGGCTATCTTTATATTCTATCGACCCTTTATTTATGCAAAACTACAAAAGAATTGATATAGAAACATGTTTAAACCCACACATCCTCGACTTTAAAGATTGCATTTCACCATCTAGGAAGACGTAGTATTGTTGGTTTCATGAATGCATAAAGAGGTGGAGAAACAGAAGATAATAAGCACGGTGCTTTTGAAATTGAGAAACTATTTTTGAATAAGTTCGAATAATTTGATGGAATGTTTCGTCTGACTAAAATTTTTTTTAAGAAAAAGCTGATATAAGGTAGTTTTCTTAATAAACTCTTTTACAAGATGCAGAAACTTGTCAGTGGGCCCAATGACTTGACCACTTTATCAAGAATAGTTAGCAACTAAGAGTAAAGTGAGCGAATTTTCATGGGCCCACTTGGCTAGGCCGCGGAAGAGACGCCGACCCCCAAGTCTAGGCATGATCAATCGAACATTTATGCAGTCGAATTTACCATATCAAACATGGTCTAAGTGGTCAAGATCAAAAGTAATTAGCAAGCATGGAAGTTCCACTATGAAGAAAAGCAGATTGCTAGATGGAACAGAAAGTTTGAGCAGTAGACTATCCAAATAATTAGAGCCCATAAACTATAGTGAATAATAAAGATAATTTCTTCTGTGGGAGGATATATGCTGCTGTGTAAGGAATGACTCATGTGACAAATAGAAAACTACTACTCTTTTATCTTATGGCTTTATACTTTAGTTTTTATGTGTAATAATTCAAGAACCAGAATAGAATTATGGCATCAAATCATACGTTTCCATGGAACGAGAATCAGAATACAGTTCCCAGTATAATTCCACTTTTCCTAATTATCCAGAAAAGAAAATCCTCCGGAATTTCTTCCTAAAGAGCACCATCCATACTTAAATCTATTGTCCCAAATCTACATATCTTTCATAGGAAATCATAGAGGGTCCCAAACCAGTGTAAACAGGGCGAGGACTTTAATGTTGACCGTTGACTTTCGACAATCAACGATCGTAATATCAATGACATTTATTAAACATAAACCTTAAACTCTAAACCCTAAATTCCTAAATCATAGAGTCTCAATTGAGTTTTTTTTAACCCTAAAACCTAAATTCCTATACATGCATAATAAATTCTCAAATTAGAGATTCACAAATCATATATTCACAAATTACAATTCTCATTTGAATGTCAAATTGTCAATTAACTCATTATTTATAGAACATAAATCATTATTCATGGTACATCCAAGCCACGCATATTGGCATTATCCCAAGAAAAAATGACATGCATTTCACTCAAAAGAAAAATAATTAACTTATGAAGCTATGATTTCATAAAATCAAGAAACTTGACTCATCAAACCATCAATGACAAAACTTTAAAAGGAACTCATCATTTTAAGTACATAATACACTGTTGTTTGCTACAGTAGTAAAAAAGGTGTAAAAAAATCTACAAAATCCGCGAGTATAAAAACTAAAATCCACCTAAAATAATTAAAATCTTGTGCAACAAGCTCTAAAATTGACACGGCCAAGAAATACTTACTAGGCTTACTAGGTGGTAATGACCCATAAATCACTAGTGGATAATGGGAAAAACACTATTTGCACAAAAATGAAAATTGCAAGAGTAGATAATAGACAAACATTTCGAGGCAAAAATTCCGAGCCTTTTCATATTACTGATTAAAATCAATTCAAAAAATCCGCAACAAAGCAACCACACAAAACCAAAAAGCTATGGACAAGAAAAATATCTCCCAAAAAACCATAAAATTTACCGGAAGCAACAGTGCCAGCTACAACGGGCTTTTGACTGATAATCTCTGGAAAAATTTACAATGAAAAAGTAGATGAATTTGAAAGAATTAACACAGATCTGATGGAGTAAACAACAAAATCTGGCGGTGGAATGAGAGATTTTTCTACGTATGAAGTGGATTCGCCCCCGTCACTTGTCGTCGTCTCCCTCCTCGTCCTCTGCCGGCTTTTAGTTTTGTGGTAATGGAATTGCAATTGTAATTTGCAAGCAAAACCCATGGATTGGGCTGGCATGCTGGGCCTTATGTTTTTTTAAAAAAAAATGCCCAAATATTAAGAAAGGAAAATAAAAATAAAAGAATTCAGCTTCTTCTTCATTCTTTCTTCCCTGGTGGACGGCGAGTGGCGACTTAACTAAAGAAGCTCCCGGCGGATCCAGCATGGGGGGCCACGGGGGCTGGCCAGGTGCTGGATCCGCCCCTGCGTGTAAAGAGAAGAAGGTCGCGATAGATTAACAACCAGTACGAAACTTTATCAAATCTTGATTAAGGTTTGTAAATATGATAAGTATACAAAGGGTCTACATCTACATGGACTCTATTGGATACAACTAAGGAAGAAAAAAGAAGTTAAAATTTAGTACATGATACTGTACATGATTGTCGAGTACTGTATATCAGACATGCCTACAGAAGATTAGTCACGTTTCATATGAAACTACAGCTGAATATTATTCTTCTTCCCTCAGAAACCTCTGTTGTCGAGCGATGAAATCCTCAATAGTTTGCCTAAACTCTTCATCACTCATTACATCCTTGGCACAGGAAGTAGCCACCGGCTTCTTATCATAATTCACACTTTTCCGGCATCTTTCTGTCATTGACCGGCTTAGTTCCCGGTGAGGCTCCTCGGTGTGCATCCTTTTCATTTTCTCTGATTGACTTCTGTGTATTTTCCTTTCCTTGTGATCACAACTCGTAGTATATACACGGCAGGCAATTTTGTTAGTCTGTTTTTGGTACTCGTAGTTATTCTTTCGACAGTTTTCCATGTACTCATCATAGACACCATCTTTGGCTGATAACTGTCCCGATTTTAGACACAGAATGACGATTATCGAGTTTCCAATTACAAACACGAACAGGGGACTAATTAGGGTGACAAAAAGTCCCCTGAAATATTCCCCAGAAAGTTTGAAAGCAAGAGGTAGTTGAATGGAAAATCTGGAGAGAATGGTCAAGAAAACACATAGCTCCATGATTCTAAACAAAGTGGTGATCTTTTGAAGCTTGTTGTGCCTAAAGATCGCGTTAGCCTTCCCAACTCCGATGCCATGAACGTTGAATGAATCCATATCTAGAACTGGATCTTTCTCTTAGGAAATCCAAAATTCGAGAGACTTTTTTCGGATTTTTTTACTTGAAAGAGAAGTGATTCAAGGATAGAAGATTGACTCGAGCCCTTGAACTGAACTGAGATCAGAAGTGAACTGCAGTGATCATAGTGTAAAAAGGAGTGAACTGTGGGTGGTTTTTCTTATTTTCTTGTGGCTTTTGGAGTGGCAATGTCTTGGAGCACTACTGATATTTATATACTTTTAGAAAAAAATTACAGATTCATCTTTTATTCCTTTACCAAGCTTGCTTTAACTATATATAAGTAGCAGTAATTAATTTGTTTTGAAGAAGCGTGGAGCAGTTGGGCCAACCACTTCACTAGGAAAAAGGAGCATTTTATATTAAAATTTCGACTCTCAACTCTTAAGCTATATATTCTCGATGAATAAGTCGAACTATAGTTCGAGAATGCTTGAACTTCTATGTTTGCTTGTCACAGAGATTTTATAGAGTTGGAGGAGAACTTCTCGTTTAGTCCATGTTTGATACAAACGTTTTAAAACTCATTTCAACCACTTACGGCATGTTCTATTTATCATATTCAAATCGTTTTCTGTTTTCGATTTTCCAAATAAGTGAAAACGCGTTCTCTTTCGTATTTTCGAAAACGCGTTTTGAAAACAAATTGAAAATTTACAAAGAAAACCCAAAACAACAAATTTGTCATTTTGGGTGTTTTCAAAACAATTTTTCAAAATGTCAAAAAGAACAAATTTTCAACAATCTCAAAATGGACATTCAAAACACAAAACCCAAAATGAATTCAAAACACATAACTGAAATACAAAGAGAACAGCCCCTTATTCTCCCAATAAAATAATTTTGCACTAAAATTCTTACTTTTTACAAATATACATCAAACATATCTTTATTCGATGGGTTTACCATTTTAGTATGATAATTTTTAAACGACGAGTGACAGAGTGATAGGCGAAATAACATTTGAAATAATTCAGTTGTAATTCAGAGAACTTTTAAAGTTCAATGACAATTGAGAAACATTTGATATTTAGCCAATTATTTGACTTTCTATCAAGTTGAACTTTAAACTTTAAACAAATTATTTTTAATAGTACAAAGTTTATCGATTTAATTATGACAATAAACTATTAACACTTGATTATTAAAATTAAGGTTTCAGAGCAATGCTCAGTGTTAGTATCAACTCTTCACTAGGAAGAAAATTCGTGTGTAAATTATTAAAGGTGTTTGTTCACTTTATGAGGCAAATTAAACAAATAATTGGGCTTTATTTGGTCTACTTTAACTACAAACGAGTCAGATCTCTGGGCTCCACTCACACTTTGTTAGCCCCCTGTTTGTTATCACTAGAAAATCTGTTTAAAATTTAAATGAACTTCAACAATTAATTTTAACAACATATTTCATCAGCTTTTACTAAAATCTGTTAAAACTCTGATTTTAATCTCTACCAAACATTTCTTAGTCTATAGTGGGAAACATGACTTTCTATATCTATAATATATTAAATATCATATTAAGTGAAAATTATTTTTTGGACAACTATAGCCCTACTACAATTCTATTATTTTAATAACATTATTTTTCATTTGTCAGTATGTATTTAATTTATAAACAGTAATAAATACTACAAAATCCTTGTTTATGCATATATTCAATGTTATTAATTCTCAATTAATTAACATGAATGTCAACATTCACATTCATTTAATTAATATTGATTAGAACTTCATATTCATATTCACGTCAATGTCTCTGTTATTAATTTTCAATTATTTTACATTCACATTCATTTAATTAATATTAATTAAAATTTCACATTCAAGAATACAATTCATTATTCACGTCCATATATACTAATTAGCATCTAGTTTCACTTAATTGTAAATTAATTATATTCATTTAGTATAAATGATTTTAACACTCATTATCACATATATACATTCATTGGTATTAACTCTAACTTAATTAACATTCACGTTAATTCATGTATCGTATTTGTTATTCATCTTTATTCATGCATTTAGTTGTAATTTTCATATTCACGTTTAAGTATGCATTTCATTATTCACGTGCATGTATAATAATTAACATTTATTTTCAAGGCGTGCATTTATCTCATATTTAAATCAAATGGGTAAATAGAGAGTCAATATTATTTTCACATCACTTATAAAGCGTTTCAAAATAACGAGTAATGTACGTTCAACTCTAACTAGTCATTTTAACTCTAAAAAAACTAGTAAATATCAAAAGAATATTTTAATTGAATATACAATTAAGAAGATAAGTATTTTAGCACGTGCAGAATGCCTTGTATCGATATATAGAATTAGATATGAAAATAAGAATTCTCTCTCTTCTAACTTATTATTGAAAAACATAGTCTAACATAGTTCGATTCTTACCCACCATAGTGTGCTATTAAATGAAAAGAGGTACGGTTGCGTGAATCCTTTTTCGATTTGGTATGACTTCGACTATTCTCGAAGCTTGTCAATTAGCTAACAATAGATATATTTAGTTAATGATCGAAGATAAAGTATGTATACAAAATTTTCGTTGCAAACCCCGAATATTATTACAAGAAGGAAATGATAGGATTTTGGATTGTTTTTCCTGACATTATTTAGTTTAATGTGTCAAGTATATATAGAAAGCAATGAGATTGTATTTTTTTGCAAGAGAAAGCTCTTTGTAGAAGAAAAATTAGAATCGCAATCAAACGTACCCTAACTATGTATCTATTCTCCTTCTTGACCGGGGTGGCGGGGGGGGGGGGGGGGGCGGGGGGGGTGGCGGGGGCGGGCGGTGGCGGTGGATCCTTCAATAGTACATATAGGAATGACAAAAAAATACATTCAATCCGATGCTCGTGGAGCTCCGCTCCGAATGGGGTGAGATTACCTACCTAATGGGATAAACGAGAGTAGGGTAATTGTTTCGAAGCTAGTACGAAAAACACATTCCTATCCCGTATAAAGTTATTTCAAATCTAATTTTTTTTTATCAAAAATAAAAATAAAAATTTATTATCATTTTTAAAGAGAACATAAATTGTTTTTAATAAATTATTAAAAATAATATTTACTAACTACAGACATAAAAAATTTTAAAAAATAAATGGGACGATAAATGGGATATGGGACCTGTCCCATTCCGCTTTAACCGAGTATAGAGAAGGAGTAATGTGACAAAAATATCCGATTAGATAGTGGTGGGAACTGTCGATCCATTTCATATTCGCCCCGTTGTAATTCCTAAAAACATACCTCGTTTCGTGGTATCAGGTAGTTAATTTTGGAAATAGGTTAATTCGTATTTAAAAGCTTTATATTGCAAATCCACTAATTTTCAAATCAAAAGAAATTATAATTAAAAATTGATTATAATTTATTTCCGAATCCAAGGGCCCTGGATCTTTCCACTGTCATGATATTAAAGTAGTGTATTATACATAATGATTGAACAAAGCAATATAATTCTTTATAGAACTTAAAAGCAACCTTTACGCGTCTGAAAGAGACAGAACAAAGAGATAAGGATTCTAACACGAATGCGAAACCTAGTTGGTTTAATAAATTGACCTTTTACACTAATCCAATTGTTTCAAGCAAAGGCACAAAAGATTTTTTTAATTTCAATTGATTCGGGATGTTTTTAGAATAATTAATATACTTATCCAACACGACGTCGTATGCTTTTTTTTTTTTTTTAAATAAATAGTTGCACAAGGCAAAATACTGTGGGTTAAGAATATTTTGAGTCTGATTTTGCTTTTGTTGTATAGTCTTTTAGTTTATAATAATGTTTTTAAGGACAATTAATTATAATATTTAAAATCGTTTAATGATAATAATTAATTAAGCTAAACACATCATTTTAAAGGACTATAAATGATTCACAATATAAAGCATAACCGTTGTTCATCACTGATAAATAGGAGTGATAAATGGAACAAGCTGAAGGCTCAACTCAATTGGTGAACCGACTTACTTAACAAAAGTGCAGCTCGACTTGTCCCACCGATAGTCATATTTTTAATTTTTTTTTTTATTGAAATTGTATATATTTTTATTAATTAGACTAGTTGGTTCGCGAGCTATTGACAAATCGGCTTGCATACTCGCGAGCGAGCTAGCTTCCCTAGCTCGTTAGTGGGACGAGTCGGTTATAGAGCGACTTTCCCCACTTAACATCCTTACTGATAAAGAAAGGATTAACTGCGTTGATTTTCGATTACTAGAAGCAGTACAAGCAATGAATCGAAATACTTTGTGAATTTGAAAAGTAGGTTTTTTTAAAGTTATCCATTCCAGTGGGAAAAAAAAAATAATGGGGAAAAGGAAGCGAAATTAGGGACTACATATTTATCTATATTTGGTAAAAAAATTGAAATATACTCGTTTTTCATATTTTGAAAAATACTGGAAAAATTGAGAAGGTGAGCCCGTGGGCTTATAACCCACTCGTGGATCAAAGCCCATAACTGTCAGTGGAACCTCTCAAAGTGTGTTTGACACACATTTTTAGGAGAGTGCATTTTTATTTTTATTTCTTGTAATGTGAAGGTGAATATATGGTTAAAAGGGAATAAAAAGTTATTGATATGATGAAAAATATTATTTTAATGAAGAATGTGTGGTTGAAAATGAAAATGAAAATGAAAATGTGGCTCAAATAGGAGCAGGTGTGAACTCAAAGAAGAAAAAATGTAAATTGAGTAATGGTTAAAGAAG
>CAIGRS010005790.1:0-14135 GCA_903798395.1 Fraxinus floribunda
CAGCAATTTGTCCATTTTTCGAGTAGCTGATTTTGCTTGCTGTTTTCTGCCGGATTATTGGATGATATGGGAAATTCTGGGGACGAAATTGTAGAGGGTGTTGAGGAAATTGTATTAGTACCAATGTTCGGAGGTTGCGGTGGTGGAGAAGAGTAGATTTCACTGTAAAATCAGATTATTGTGGTAGATATCCCTTCAAACTACAATGGCATATTAGGAAGGCCCCTGTTACATTAGTTGCAAGCTGCGACCTCGATCTATCATTATTGTTTGAAATTCCTAACTCCAAGCGGACCAGGTGTAGTACGTGGGAATCAAGCTAAAGCGAGGGCTTGCAACGTTGATTTACCCTGTCCCCGGGTTCAAATGTTAAGGGAAAGTGAGCCAAAAAAAGGAGTGAATTGAAAAGGCCAATCATCGCCGACCTCGTTAAGATCGGCATATCAGAGAAGCATTACCGAAAGGCTTTTGATGAACAACTCATGTTTGAAGAAAAGGACGCAGACTCTTGTCCTTATTTTGGTATTATGACGATCTCAGTACCCATTATAGGAATTGTTGTCCCCAAGATCCTAGTTGATACATGCGGCTCTCTCAACATACTCTATGTCCACATGTTGGAATGGATGGGCATTCCATTGAGCTTTTTGCAACCATCCTAATGTGATCCTAGGACTCAATGGGGCCCTTGTTAAAGCCAAAGGAAAGATCAGACTTCCAGTTGAGGTCGGCGAAGTTCCCGCCGAACTGGGTTAAATGCAAAATTCGTTGTAATGGACTCAAATTCTCCATACGATGCTATCATGGGACAACCGTTGTTATTCGAACTCAAGGCAATCGTGTCAATTTATCATTATTCCCTTATGTTTTCCACGCCACATGGAGTAGGGCAAGTCAAGGAAATAAACATATCGCTGAATCATGTCAACTTGTCAAGTAAGGATCAATTCAGAACCATATGATATGCTTGGCATGGTTTGACTTGATTTTGTTAGACCCACGTGTACGAATGAAAGGTGGAGAACCAGTAGAAGAACTGAACAAAATAGAGGTCGGATCAAGTGACCCACCAAAGAAACTTAAAGTTTGCCATGGATTGCAACCACCCATCCGAGATCAAATTATCGGATTTCTTCAAAAAAAACCTTGATGTCTTCTCATGGGATCACTTCGATATGAAAGGGATTGACTCGAAGGTCACTTGTCATAGGCTAGGACTTGACCCTACAGTATGACCACGGCAACAACGACGAAGACCTTTAAATCCAGAAAGGTATGAAGCCTTGAACAAAGAGGTGCAAAAGCTATTCCATGACGGGTTTCTTCGTGAAGTAAAATACCCAATGTGGATAGCTGACCCAATTCTGGTAAAGAAAAGAAATGTTGAATGGACTTCTGAATGTCAGTACGCTTTTGACGAGCTGAAATTACAGCTGATTCAACCTCCAGTGTTGTCAAAACCAAAAGTAGGGAAAATTTTAATATTATATCTAGATATATTTGACCACGTAGCCAGTACTGTCTTAGTAAGAGAGGAATAAGGGGTGCAACATCCGATCTGTTATGTAAGTAATGCCTTGCATGAGGCCGACCTTCGATACTCCTATTTAGAAAAACTAGCTTACACCGTGGTAATAGCAGCAAGGAAATTGAGGCATTACTTCTTAGAGCATCGAATTGAAATCTTAACTAACTACCCGTTAAGACAGGTATTGCAAAAACCAGACACTTCAGGTCGGATGGCGAAATGGGCTGTAGAACTTGGTCCCATTCTTCTTTGAAAAGATAGGCCCTCGCCGACTTTATCGCAAAGTTTAGTTCAACCCCAACAGAAGAATCTCTTCATCATCCACCTTGGACACTCTTTGTAGATGGCTCTTCTACCGACACGCGAGTAGGGGCTGGAATTGTTTTGATTAGCCCCAACAATCAACTGTTTTACGAAGCATTGTCCTTTAATTTCAATGCCTCGAATAATGAAGCTGAATACGAGGTACTCATGGCCGGAGTAAGGATGGAAAGGAACATAAAAGTTACTCAATTGACAATCCATAGTGACTCACAATTGGTAGTTAATCAGGTCAATGAAGCATACCAAACTAGAGAAGGAAGGATGAGCAGGTATTCTCAAATTGTGAAACGAGAATTAAACAACTATGAAATGATATCCATTGATCGGATTCCCCGAACTCAAAATAGACATACCGACGCCCTGGCTTGATTGGCGACTAGTGAAGGAATAGAAAAATTCGACAGTATACCTGTGTCAAGAATATATCGTCCAGCCATCGAGGAAACAGAAATGGTCGCCATGGCAACTGATATCAAGTCTTTCTTGAAGACATGTATTTGTCCAAAGGATTCTATTGAAGCAAGAAGACTTCGAAAGAGGTCAGTAAGGTATACGATGATAGATGATGTCCTTTATAAACAAGGATACTCCTTACCTTTCTTGACGTGTTAAATGAGGAGGAGGCGTTGAGTGCCCTAAAAGAAGTCCATGAAGGAGTATGTGGGAATCACACTAGTGGACAATCCCTAGCCCACAAAAATTTACGACAAGGACATTTTTGGCCAACTATGAAGAAGGATGCGCTGGAAGTTGCCAGAAAATGCTACAAATGCCAGCAATTTGCTCCCAACATCAAGCTCCCCTAAGCGAGTTGAATTATGTGATGGCTTCTTGGCCATTTTCCAAATGGGGGGTTGACTTGATTGGCCCTATGCCAACTGGAAAAGGAGGAACGAAGTTCGCAATTGTAGCTGTGGATTATTTGACACATTGGGAAGAAATCGAGCCTCTAACTAAAATAATGAGCAGAGGACCACGGGTTTTATTTGGAAATCCATCTTATGCAGATTTGGGATACCATATTCCATCGTGGCTGACAACGGAAAAAATTCGACAACCGTCGTTTCACTGATTTTTGTGAAGAGTTCGGCATCCAGAAACACTTTTCTACACTGAATCATCCTCAAACTAATGGCCAAGTTGAAGCAATTAATAAGATCATCAAGCATACATTGAAAGCTAAACTAGATGTTCTTAAGGAAGGATGGGTAGAGAAACTCCCCAGTGTGTTGTGGTCTTACCGAACTACACCTAGGAATAGTACTGGGAAAACTCCATTTTCTTTAGATTCTTTAGCCTTTGGAGTGGAAGCTATTATCCCTCTTGAGGTAGGGATTCCTTCTGCTCGAATGATGATATATTGTGAGAAAGAGAAAGAAGAAGTATTACGAGGAGAGTTAGACTTGATAGAAGATGAGGCTGAGATCAGGAATACAGTATAGAAACAATGCAATGCCAGGTATTACAATCAAAGGGTCAAGAAACGAGAATTCGAAGTGGGTGACCTCATATTAAGAAAACTCTTTTCAGCAACAAGAGAACTCAATTCTGGATCCTTAGGACTGAACTGGGAAGGTCCATACAAAGTAACAAAAGTATTGCTTAAGGGAGCTTATGAATTGGAAGATATGGAAGGAAGACCTTTACTACATCCCTGGAATGTGGATCACCTCAAAAAATATTATCAGTAAAATAATGTTTATGCTTTGTAATGTATGTTATCTATAATAGAAATGTATGTTTTTTTTAAAAAAAAAAAGAGAGAATATTTAATACAGATGCCTAAGCCTTACTCATGAGCAGGGCGAGCTAAGGTTGCATGTGCTGCAACACTTGGTGATTTTTTTTGTAAAAATCAAAGTATTGTTTACGAGCAAGTCGAACTAAGGTTACGCGAAATAAGAAAATTTCTTATAAAGAGATATCCACAAAGGAAATTAATGTCACATATAAACATTCAAGTCAACAGAGTCATTGCTAAAGTAAAATCATTTAAAGAACAAATTGAAAATTCCATTCATTAAAGTTAAGGGTTTACAAGGTTCATAAAATTGTAAAAACCTAAATACAAAGAAGGAAACTAAGGGGTTAGCGGGGTCTTGAGGAGGAACATAAACGTGAGCTGTATCCTCTTTAACTGGAGTAATCCTAACTTTAGCTGTTTCAGATAGTTGCTCTAGTTCGGCCTACTGCTCCTTATACGCCTCTGCCAAAAAGGCATTATCCCAATCCGGCCTCTCCTTGTTTATATATTTGATAATTTCTCCTAAGGTAAGCACATATGCATCCTGAGCTAAAGCATAGAATTCAGGAGAAGCCCTCCAGTTCTCAACTGTCTTATAGACCTTTAGCTCTGCCTCATTCACCATCCTTACAGCAGTTGTTGCTTCATAAGCTCTCTTTTTCTCACTCTCAGCTCGGGCATCAGCTTTCTCCTCCCATATTCGTAGAGCTTTGATTTCATCCATCAGTTTCAACTTTGTAGTAAGGCGGGCATTGAGCTCATCCCCCATTATGTTAAGGCGATCTTCATAATTTTTCTCCTTTTCAGCAAAGACCGCCTTCTCTGCCTCCACTTTTTCAAAAAGGACATTGGCTTGATCCCTTAATTTGAGCATCTTGTCGAGCTCAGCCTTGAACTTAAAAATAGAAAATGTTGTATTAAAAGGTTGTCATATAAATAATAAAAGTATAATGCTAAAATGTTAGGAGTGTTACCTTTCAGTAACTGATGTCATGTAGAAGATCGTCCTATGGTTGTAGAGCTGAGCTGAAATAATATTTTCTCCGATAAGCATATCAGCCAAAATTTGCTTCTCTCTCTCATTCCAGCTCCTAGTCATAATGGAAACAAACTTCCTCGGAGTGGATGGTAATGCAGCAATAGTTTCCCTCGCTGGAGAGGGAGCTTAGAGGAAATCTAATAAGACTTCAGGTCGGTGCCCCACTAGATCATCCACGTTTGGCCTCTGTAGATCGGGTCATCTTTCCTGTGACCTCGAAGAAGAAGCCACTACCGTAGTAGGGATAGCCAAAGAAATTGGTTGAGGAGAGCTGGATGCAGCAAGAGAGGTCGGCATAGCTGGCCGTTCTGTACAACGGTGTCATTTTAGTGGCTGCTCCGTTTCAGGTTCCGAATTGGCCTCTTCAAGCCGGTCAGCGAATTCGGTATCAGCAACCTTGATCTTCTCCTTGCAGCTTTAGTAGCCGCCTTTGCCACCTGAAAATTCAACATGTCTGTATTTTGGCCTGGGATGGAAATCAATAAAAATATTAGTATAAAAAAAGAGAGAAGATAATGAGTATGGAGTTTATTTACGAGAAGAGGTGGGAGCGGAAGTAGAAGGATGGCTAGATGTCGAGGTCAGTGGTAACGTCCGAAGTAGGCTTGCTTGGAGCAAGTTTGTGTCTAAAATCACAAACCGTCCGAAGTAGGCCTGCTTGGAACAAGTTTGTGTCTAAAATCACAAACTTGCAAGATCTCTGCTTGTTGGAGATAGCTCGAATGGAATCAGCTTGACCTTGGATGACCGAGCTCAGGTGGCAAGGTCTGTAAACTGCAAAAAGAGCAAAGAAGTGATAAGAGAATAATTTTAACAAGAAAGGTTTGAATCAGAAAAAAAAAAACTACTTACAGAAAGAGTGATAAAAAGTGTGGACAATGTCCTCTCTATCTACTTCGGCGGGGTGGAACTGCCAGTCCCCCAGGACAAAGAAGAACTCATCCTTCCATCCTTTGATTGAGGAGGAGGTGTCTAAAACTAATGGCCCCTCCCATTTTAGGTCGGACGCTAGTATACCACCATCCCGTGTTTTTCTCATCCTCTTTAAAGGTAAATAAGGCATTAAATTGGGACACATTTAGTTCGGGGTGACCTAATTGCTTCCACAGAATTAAGGTTAATATTAAGGCCCTCCACCCATTTGGGCAAAGTTATGTAGGATCAATTCCCCTAGAAGAAAAGAATTGGAGGATAATTTTTGGGAAAGGAAGTCTCAACTTAGCTTGAAGAATCGCCGAGTTGAGGGCTACACACCCTGATAGTGGAGTGTTAGCTCGGTCGGAAGAAGACGAGATCACTAGTTCCACGGTATCGAGTATACTATACTTAGCTCGAATACTAGCTAGTGCGTCCCCTGTAATCACCGACCTATGGGTATCTGCTCCCAATTTTTTATTCCTATCCTCACTACCCCCTTGTAACCTCTCCTCCCTCATTTTTTGTCGTTGTTCCATACTATTAGGGGAGTTGGATGGTTGTGGATAAACGGAAGTTATGGGGATTGGAGTTAACACTTCAAAATAGTCTGAACTAGCGGAAGAAGGGCTTACAGATGGAGTGGACAATGAGGACATAGTTTCTTCATGTTGATTTCCCCAGGACTAAACTCGAGAGTCATCCGAACTCATAAAAAATTTAGGAAAATGTATAAAACGTAGAAATAATGAAAGGTATTCTGAGAGAAAAGGAATACATGAGCAGAGTCGACCTCACTTAGAAAAATATATAAGGAGTTTTTCTAGAGAGCAAAAACCTTGAGATTCAATGCGTAAAAGTAAAAAATGAAGGAGGGAAGAGTTATTTAAAGGGAGGAATTCTAAATTACAAAATTCGAACCGTTCAAATAAGAAATAATAAATGAATAGACGACTGGATTGCATTTAGGCTATTTTCATTTAAAGCTTCTTGGAGAAGGGATCAACTATACCTGACAGCTAACATACAAGTTACGAAGTGACACATGTCTTTCACATTTATTGAGATGATTATTACACTGGGGAATTGTGTTGGATAAGGTTAATCCCTCATTTAGGTCAACTGTTGATGTCCGACCTCCGAGGTCGGTTAAGTTCAAATTATTGTAGAAGGAGAATAAGTCTTTACTTGAGGTCGGCTCAGTTGCTACCCTTTGAGGTCGGTTATTGAAGTCATCTCGGCTAATGTTTTGCTTGCACGAGAAGTTTATATAGTTTATCGAGATTGGGGAAGCATAATGATTGAAAATCACTGACGAAATATATAGATATCCAATCAGCTGAAGGCATATGTAAAGTTCTGACATCAGCGCCCACATAATCCGCCAATCAAGTGATTAAGCTCTCTTCTCTAAGTAATTCATTAGGATTAATTCATGATGATCTGACATTCCGAGATTATTAGCCAATTCAATTAGGACAACTAATGTACCTCTTCAGCTCGATACAACAGCTAGCTAGACATGAAGGGCAGGATACACGCACATTTATTAATATAAATAGGAAATTAAAAATCTCATTGTATCTTTTAATCGTATTTCAAATATTTCGTATATTAGAGTAACAATTATCTTGATTGTGATCTTTCACCACGATTGGAACCATATCATCTATTAAGTTGGCTTGATAATTTGTCAAAACAAATTTCAACATCAACAGGAAGTATTAGAGAAAATAAATTATGGGGGTAGAAGTATAGAAAAAAAAAGACCAAAAAATATAAATCTTAGTTAATTACTTGATTGGTCATTGAACATTGTGTAAGGTTTCTATGGAGTCATTGAACTTCAAAAGTTTCTTCATTAGTTACTGAACTTTACAAAAGTTTCCTCATTAGTCACTGAGCAATAGATGTAATTACATTTTATAAAGTTTAGTGACTAACGAGAAAGTTATTGAAGTTCTCAGTGAAAGATGAGATTACATTTGTAAAGTTCGGTGACTAATGGGGAAACTTTTGAAACTCAGCGACTTTCTGAAAACCTTAAATAATGTTAAGAGACCTATCAATTAATTAACTGCCAGATAAAGGTAAAAACATCTTTTCCACCCCCACTTCACCCCAGCTTATCCTACCCTACTCCAACCAAATGCTACTGCCCCGTCATTACCACCATGACAGAAACTCAATAGGTGATTTTCAATATACAGAAAATCTAGGGACACATGTGATCAAGCAAGAAAAATGAGGATTATCACATTTATTTGGAATGAGAAGGCGGTATATCGACCCCCTTACTACTATTCTTAAAATTAAAATTGGTGTGAACAGTTGCATCTGATCACAAAATTGCAAAACATTCTTATTTGTAGTGCTATAAAATAAAAATGATTTGATATAATAGCATTCATTAAAAGGCCCACTAAATTAAGTGGCCCAAAATGCTTCACTCCCTACATTTTGAACCATATTTTCTTCTTTCATCAAATCTGACTCTCTCCGTATTGATTCATTCCCGCCTTTCTTCCCTATTGACCAAATCACTTCATCTCTTCTCTAGTGGTTTGACATTAATATTTTACTTTATTATTATTATTATTTTGCTCTTTTGTTCTTCGATTTTCCTGTTTTCTACAAAGGAAATTTTTATGGATGCTTGAATCTAATACACTATGAGGAAGAAATTGAATACTCGTTTCCTTATCTGTAAGTTTCTTCTCCCTCTTCTATAATTTTTTTTTTACGTTTTTTTTTATTTGTTCGTTGCTTGGTTGATCAATTGAATGGTTGATAGTGAAATTCAAGGAAATTAGGTTAGGATGTGAATGAGCCTGTTAATGCAATTGACTCTGTTAACGTAGGTACGGAGAAGAGACGACGTAAGGATCGAAAATCCATATCACAAATACATCTTAATCTTTCAAATAATATTTTTCAAAACATTTCGAAAGAGAAAATTGTCGCTACATTATAGTTGAAACTGGAGCAGCTATGCATAACGAAAAGTCTAACCAGCAAATTGCATATGAAGCAACGCATATATTCTCTTCATATGACAGAAGGTACATAACTGGAAGATTACCTAGCTGTCTTTAAGGAAATCGTATCTGATATGAAGACCTTGGAGATCAATATGATAAAGATGATTTAGGATTGATAATATTGTGTTTGTTCTCTGGTTCATATATTTCATTTAGAGACTCGTTCGTATACAATTGTGATGCTCTACCATCGAAGAAGTATATGATACTCTGCTTTCAAAAGAGAAGATAAAGCATCTTGTTGGATCAGAAGCAGCTTGTGAAGATGGCCTTGTTGTTCATGGTGATTATGTGAGGGGTTAATTAGGTCTAATTACAGTAATAAAGTATGTAATTATTGCAAAAGATAGGGACACATTAGGAATGATTGTAAGTTGTAGAAGAAGAAAAAATTAGCTGCTGCAAATCAGAATGAAAAACAATCAGAAAATTCAGATGAAACCAAAATTGTAGAAGATTACTACAATGATGGAAAACTCTTAGTTATTGTGATGACTACTTCAAACCTAACGAGAATCGGATTTTTTTATACAAATTGCACTTTTCATATGTGTCCTAATTGGAATTCATTTGCAACATATGAAATAGTTTCCAAAGGTGTTGTGGTAATGGAAAATAATTCACATATAGGATAGTTGGTTTTGGAAGGGCAATAATTAAGATGTTTGATATGGCTATTAAGACACTTGATTATGTGAGACATGTTCCTGATTTGAATAAGAACTTTAACGTGGCTCAAAGAGGGGCTAAATCTAGAATTGTGATGCCTTTTATTAAATGTAGGGTTTTCATTATATGGGCTTTAAAACATTGTTTTGCTCCATCTAATCACTTGATATAAATTGCTCCACGAATAACAAAATGTAAAGTAATTGATTTTAAAATGATATTTTAATTAATAGAAAACTTTAATGTAGTATATAAAGTTATTTATTTATTTATTTATTACTTTTATTCCTGGTCAATCCCAATTTGACTTTAATTTGACTGTTTGACCCTTTAACTTTTTCAAATCGATTATTGACCGATTTTCAGAATACTTGATAAAAATTAAGTTGGGTGTCAGATTATTGTGAAATTTTCCCATGTTATATAAAGGAAGTAAGGAAGGCACTGCAGCATCCAAGTAAAATATGTATATGTACCATCATTGTATATAATGTCGCGAAGACATACCCATGTAAACCTCATCTTTTTCTCGTTATACAAAGAGCTATATTGTTCGTTAGATCCTTTGATGGAACTTGCCAACTAGGAAGACACGTACTCAAACAGAGTGGGAAGAGATGTGGAAAAGCCATAGGAGGTGGGAAGAGGTGGGACGACAATTACTCCTAAAATATATTTTTATTTTATTTTATGTAGAATTTTTTAAGATTTTTAATGTATACATAATAAATAGAGGAAATTGCAATGGATGTCAAAATTTGGCTTTGCATTTACCAAAATGTCATAGTTTTAAAGTATGTGCAAAATTGTCATTTTTGGACTTTTTTACCCCTCTAGATAAATTAAATACCTTACATACCTTCATTAAATAAGATTTGACAATGGATGAGAAATAAATACAAAAAATTTGTAAAGTGTCAGATTTGAAAAAAAAAAAAAAACCAAAGAAGCTCTAAACTCACTGTACCATAAAAGAACTTAACCCCTCTCATTCGAACTATTTTCCTTCTCACTCCACTCGCATTAAATTGCCAGGAGTCACCATTTCCGTCGACTATCGTCGCCTAAAAAAAACTGACTCAACCGCCCAAAAAAGAAGATAGGAACCCTTGCAATGACTCCCCCTCATTCGATTCATTAGAACTCCCAAAAGTCGTCGACTACTGTCGACCAAAGAGGAAGAAACCAACCCTGAACTCACTTCCCTCACTTATTCGATTTGACGAAAAAGAAGATACCCTGAAGTTGCTCTCCCTAACCTAAATCTCTGTCCACTACCACCGCGAAATCGTCCATTTCGTGGAAGATAAGGAAGCAGGCATCTTTGCATCAGAGGTAAGCGATTTTTGTGCAATGTCTATCGATAATTTTTGAAGTCTTAGTGTTCTGAATGTTGTGCATTAGAGAAAAAATGATTTGTATCGATTTTGATACCGAACTAATTGAAGTCATTGTAGTTATCTTTTGTTACTGTGTATATGAGAACATAGTTAGAGGAGAAAAGGATGGAGATGGATGGAATAGAGCATTGAGAATGTAGTTAAGGATTTGAAGTTGTGTTAACTAGGGATTTCAAACACTTTAGAAAAATGTTACTCATTTATAGTTGAAGAAAATGTTTCTATTCAAGTACATAATGCACGAATTAGTAATTGATTTGAATCAGATTTTGGATCACTCTATATTAATTGACTGGCTCCATTATGTTGTCTATAACCTAAATCAATAGTTCTTTTTTTTTTTGTACATAGAGGATTGATTATTTTTCTTTGTGGGAAGGACGTTGGCAGTCCTCAATGGTTTGAAATATATAATTGTATACAATTAAGAAATTGAGTGCTCAATTAGAGAGTTTATGCACGAAGGAAATTTGTGAAGACTCAAGTATACTACAGTCAATCATAAATGGGTTGCCCCCTTAGGTAGAAAGAGTAGATGGCATTCAGTTGTTTGTAAAGCACCGAGATGTAGGTTAGGAATATCACTATAATAATTGGTGAATTAGTTTTGAGTTTATCCATCTTTATTAAGTTTTTATCAACCAATTTAGAGAATTAACACATTGGCCATACAAGTGTTTTTCATATTGAGCAATCACAGCTCAATAGGTTTGCACCAATTGAGATGTTATTTCAAATGCATGAAGTAATACAAAATAGTGCTGGCCATTTCAGGGTCTATAATGCAAATAGAAACATCAATCGCAGATTTTTATGTATGAGTTTTTATCACATTTTCTTTTGTGTTTGGTCTTTTTGTGATTCAAAAGAATCATCACGTGCCCCCAAAAATAGATTGTTACAAGCCATACTTTGCATTGAGGTATCTACTTCAAAAGAAACTTTGTATTTTAAATGACCTGGTGTTGATGTAAGATTTCCACATAATCATGAACAGTTCAGCCCAGTAAATCTCGGCAAATGGGTGAAATTTGGTTAGGTAAACTGTCGTTCCTGACATTTAGTTGCAGTCATTCTCGGTATTTGGGTAACATCTGGATAAGCTAACTGTCGTTCTTGACATTTAGTCGCAGTCATTCTCGGCAAATGGCTTCTGTGTGAAATAATGTGGATCACACATTTTCTTGTTCTCATTATACATTGGTCACATGTTGTCCCGTGTTTCAATGTGTGACTAGTTGACTCTTGTCATGATCTACATATTTTAATTCTTCATGATTATATTACATGTTTGTCAGCTGGATTCTACACTTATCAAATATTACAACATGATTCTTTTCTTTTAGTTTATACATTGCATGGAGCATGGATTTCGAATTCTTGGTTTCGAAAGATGCACGGTTGTGTATATGAATTTCCCAACGTAGAAACCTCAAGTACGTGTATAGGGTGTTGGAGCTATTTGATGAGCGCCGCGACACGATTTATGGGAGTCTTCCCTTGGCTTCCTGGTTGACGTATAGGATATCCAATCTCAGCTCAAATTCATCCAATAGCATGTGTTTAGAAGCATTCGAACAGACAAGATGCATGAGTTGTGGTTCAATGTCCAATGGCACTACTATCGGTTTGCACTATAAGAGTATGCGGTGGTGAAGGGGCTACGTTGTGGTGTCCCTCCGAATAATGATCGGTTCTATCAAGTCCTGGATAAAACCAGATTGAAGGACAAGTATTTCAAATCTTTGGATAAGATTTTCTGTGCACAGCTTGAAAAGACATGTGCTCAGTTGTCGACCCCATGGGCTGATAGATACAATCTGGGGCTTGCTCTAATAGTCTAAGGTGTTTTCAAAGCCCGAGATAATAATGTTGGCATAGATGTTGAGACATTTTCGCTCGTCGACTACTTGGACATATTCTTCGCGTACCCTTAGGGTAGAGTGGGCTACTCTCGTCTCATAAAGGGATTCCCGGGCAGTTGGGCTAGGAAATTTCGGGATGCAAAGAGGAAGAGGGAGAAGGAAATCAGTTACACAGTTCACGGTTTTCCCATAGCCATGCAGATACGAACGATTATTTCACGCGTGTCTTAAATCCTCATTTCAATGGCTTTATATTGTCTTTCGAAATGAAACTTCCTCACATTGTGACCATTCCGCGACAGATATGGGCGTTCGAGGCGATTCATGAAATTGGTACCCATTTCAGTCAGTGTATTGGTGAACATCCCCACATCTTCTTAGCTGGACGGCCACCAAACAATTGCAGTAGTGCACATACAATGCTTTCTTCAAGAGAGTGCAAGTAACCTTTCACGGTCCAAGTTATTCAACTTTTTGTAATTGTCTTTACAAGTTTTTTGTGTCCTGACTCCATTGATATTATTGAATTTCTTACGCAGCTGCATGTATACGCCACAATGTGTCCAACCGAGCTAGAGCTAAATCAACACTACATCTCCACTCTTATGCCATTTGATGATCATGCCGTGCCTGCTCTGGACTAAAAATGCGTAAGCTGGATGAAACACCCCCTACTTATTTGTTCCCGGACATTATTGCACAGAAATTTTAAATAATGTCAAACCTAGAGAGTGGAAGAATTTGTTTTTTTGTAAACATTAGTCTGAAGAATTTTATGTTATTACGTAAATCGTAGCTCCTTGAAGGATACGGGTCATGTGGTTGTACATGTACATTTGACTTTGAATGTTCATTAATTATCATTTATTAATTTCGTTTACTCATTTGTGCTACTTGTATGAATGTCGAGATTCACATCGCCTATTCAATTAATTGTTGTTTAACACATACAACATTGCATTGTGTGATCGATCAAAAGTACGCATCTTTGATCTATGGTCCTTCTCAATGAGACACAGCAGATTGGTGCATTTCAACTGTATGCCAATGACAACACAAACCGAATTTATTGAAAATAAAAATAGAAAGAAGAAATACAATATTAAAATGTCATTCGCGTCATAAAAAACTTGATGGCACTACTGCAATGTTAATAAATTATGGACTAACTATTAATTTCATTTGCAAGTACACTAACCTGTAACCATCGTGCCAAAGATCCTGGAACATTATAAGAATAATGTAAACACTTCTCCATAAGTTACACCTTATTTCCTCATAACCTTTGTTACACTTCACAAGCATGGTTCTTATACATCATTTGCCCCATCACACATTCCTATCTGTGGGAACTATCAAGAAATGCAAAGATAAAATGTTGGGAACGACAGATTAAATGTCGAGATTGTGATAAAACGTTGTCTTGTATGCGGATATTGTTTTGTCATACTTGCTTTTGTAATGTCAGGGTTGTTATTTCCTAACGATCGAGCCCTAATGTGAGGCCAAAGCATGTACCGCATGCATTGTATGTATGATTACATTATGTAGTATGTGGGAGCTATCGAGAATGACCGAGACAAGCTGTCAGAAACAGCACATGAACTGTC
>CAIGRS010005792.1:0-11960 GCA_903798395.1 Fraxinus floribunda
ATGCAAGTTTCCAGAAATAAGTCATCGTCACAACATTTTAATTAAAGGATGCAGACTGCCGGGAGTTGAATAAGTAACTTGCCACTAGAACACAAGAATTATCTGGCAATTACCCTCTACAGCCATGCAAGCATCGAGTCTCCCCACTTCAGCAAGAGCAGCAGCAACGAAACAGGGGAGAGGACTCAATCTTTCCTAAGCTCCATGTACTCCTGACGTATACCACTTGCATTCAAAATGAGAATTTCCAGTTTGTCTCCCTGTAAAACATATACAAGCACAGTCTAGATAGCAGAGGACAAAAAAGGGACAAATGAAATCCAGATCCGCACATAATCCATCAAGCAATATGGTCCAATAGGTTTACGTATCTGAGCTATTTTCAGAGGGAAACTTTTACATCCATACAAGACACAAGATTCTTAGGCATTATAAGATTTTTGTTGATGCATTAATTTCCCGTGTTAGAATTTTAAGCATTGCTTGAAAGGGTATTGATTCATGCATAAAACTTTGCACATTGGTGGGGGAATTGGGAAAGAGTGTATTTCAGGTCTTTTCCCATCCCAATGAGGTACCAGTACATTTTTAACATCATAGGGCCCAAATTGTAAAATTCTCTATACATTTCTTATATGTATGGGACAGGACAAAAGTGACTAAATAATACATTAAGGGTGTGTTTGAGCAACATTATTTTGGAAGAATGTATTCTGGAATAATAGATTGATGAAAAATGTATGGTTGAAATTTATTAATGTGCTGAAAAATATTATTTTATTGAAGAATGTGTGGTTGAAAATGAGTAAGAATGAAAATGAAAATTTTAATGTGTACCAAACAGGGGCTAAACAAGTTTTCAACCTTTTTTCTTCTTTAATGTTGTCCGATGCACCTTATCAAACATGCAGCATATCATTAATTTTCGATAAAGGTTCTGCTAATGGTAATATTTGATTCTGAAGGCAAATTTATGCTCTTACATTCAAAGATTAAACTATATAATTACAAGAGTTCGTGTAGAAGGATTTCAAACACATACAACCCTAATGTGGATGACTTTTCCTGATTCACAAAATAGAAGACACACTTACAGTATATATATCCCTTTCTGTGGCAGATGCAAAACAGGTTTTCACCAAGTCAATGGCTTCTAACTCTGAAAGTGGAGTAACAGCATCCTACAGAATATCATTAAAATATAACTGGGTCATACTTGATATAAACTGTATTTAGAAATTATCTATGCACGGAAAAGACAAAATCAGACCCTGGCAGGTAATAAGAGAGGGCTTGGAGACTTCAGTTGGTTGTCTAAAAAGGGCGTGATAAGTGTAGAACCAGAACCCTGGGAACTGTATCCAACCCTCTCATAAGATCCAACAGCATCATATGTGAAGACACAGCCCTTTCCTTCAGAATTTTCCCCAAAATAAACAAAGAAAAAGAAAATAGCCCGATGTAAGTAATGATAGACGTACAACAAACCAATTGAAATTCGCTAAAGTCTTACCTTCTTGGTCAAGACCACCCAAAACATTGAATGCGTAGTATGGAAAGAAACGTTTGTAGTACAGAGTATTAGAGAGCAGCTGTGCCATTGCAGGACAGCTCATTTGCTTGTTATGCTGATGCTGATATTGCTGCAATTAACAAAACAGGAATTATCAGGCATGAGTTCTATACATATTTCCACTACCTTAAGCTTGCAGCACTGAAAGAATTCAGAGAAGCAACTATAAAACTCAGTCTAGTCATTTTGCAAAGATCCAATCATCACTAAAAGCAGAATTGATCAAATTTCCACAGTTTTAGTCCACCAAACAGGAGTGGCAATGAAAAAGGAAGGAAGAAAATTGAGGTTTCAATCTTTTAGGAACTGAAAGAGACCGCAATGAGATAAAAGAAGGTTTGCATATGCAATTTATTCATCATAAATTAGCTCCTTGAATAATAACCAAAACCTCTGATGGCATAATGCAATAAGCCAAAAGAAAGTGACATAGTCATCTACTTGAAACTCTAGAAAACATGACACAAATTGAATAAAGTAAATCGAGAGGAATATTAACACAATTATACTTGAGTGATTTGACACCCTTAGCTGATAAGGAAAAAGGGGCTGGGACGCCCTTAAAACTTCACACTAACATTTGTAATTTAGCAATTGAAAGAGGAATATGAACAGCTCAATGATGATATGCATACCTTGACCCTTTACATATTTAACAGCCTCTAGGGTCCTAGGGAGATTAAAATTAGAAAGTCTTCAAATAATCTTAAAATGCCTAAAGAACATACCAAATGCTTAGCTGCCAAGACTTTTTGTAGAGCTCTCACATCAGCCTGAAAACCTGAAGAGGCCAGCACAGATTTGTCCGCTCTACATTATCGGAGAAACAAAATATATACTTTACATCTTTGCCAAGAAAAGGACAACTTTGAAGCAATTAAGAAAATTGCAAAAAGTAGGCATACACAACAATCACATATTGCCAAATAAATTCATGATGAGAAAGTCTCATAATACAGTCTGCAAAAAGTTGAACGGGAAAATAAAAATTACTTTTTCTGAGTAAGAAGGGAAGAACGAATACAAAAACTAAACATCATTAACCCTTTATGCAAATGGTCTTGAGGTAGTACAACAATGAACAACACTTAAATGAATAAAAATGAATATAGTAACTCTATCATAACCCCTTTCTGAAGTCACAAAACCAACTTTCTGAACTAAGAAACATAGTTTTCACATTACTCAAGTTTCTGTTCAAGTCATACATTTAGCAAAGGGAAACGGGAAAAGTGAGAAAGAATTGATTTGTCCTATGCCCTTCAGTGAATAAAAAATGTCAGATAAACTCAACTTGATATCCCATACTTATTTGCGATAAAATGTCAACTGAAAAAACTAATAACTTCCAAATGAAGTTTAGATCTATGTGCCTTTATCACAATTTTGCTTGTACAAAAACCACAACTTTCTCTCTTCAACTCCAATTTTGCCAAATTCTAAGAAGAGGGTAAAGTTCTCTCCCTAAATTAAAAATTCCAATAACACCACTGTAAAATATGCCAATCTTACATTTGAATGCTACCGCCATCAATGACAAGACCGTCAAAAATACAGGTGCAGAAAATTGGCTCGAGTAATTACTTATTTGTTTACAAATTTGTGTATATTAACATTTCATCTAGTATTAAAAAATTTAAATTAATAAAACAACCTACTAATGCTTTTTATTTCTTTTTTTCTTTTTTCACAAGGATCAATTTAAAAATTAAGACTTACAGCAGTGCAAAGTAAAAACCATCAATGGAAAATAAAATGGGAAAACAATTCTTTACAGCTGATTAATTTTGGAGTAATCGCGAGTGAGAATGTTGTAACCAGAGGACATTCGAGTGTCGGCCGCAATCACGCAGTAATCAGTTCCCGCAATAGCAACGCATGTCCTGCACACACAAACGCCGAGATGAGAAACTAACATCATAATAGCTAAATAATAAATTTTTGGTGCATATAAATCGAACTAGGGTTTTGCATACCCTCCATTGTTGTCGTAAGGAGACCAATTTGCCTGCTGTTTAGTCATGGTGATATCTGATCTAAGAGAATGGGAGAGCGGCGATTGAAAATTGTAGTGCCTTGGATGAAAATGAATTCCACTTCTCCTTTTGAGCTCTCAGTATCTTTTTTCTCAAGAAATTCGGGAAAATATTCCCATTTTGCGTGTTTTTTTTTTTTATTTTGACAGGCGATTGAAACGATGTCGTTAATGTTTTTTACTTTTTGCACAAATGATCCCCAACCTATGGCCTCTGTGCCCAGTCAAACTCCACTTTTTAAAGGGTATTAACCGAGCTTCAAGTATCTAAACTTTTACCTAAGGGCTTTCCCTTAACCGAAAGCAAAAGAAAAAAAAATAAATCTATAATATCTATAATATTATATCAAGTGAAAATCATTTTTTGGACGATTATAATCTTACTACAATTCAATTATTTCAATAATACCTTACTTTTCGTTTTTTAATAGTTATTTAATTTACAAATTATAATAAATACTATAAAATCCTTGTTCATGCATGTATTCATTGTAATTAATTAACATTCACGTTCATTTAATTGATATTATTAGATTTTCACATTGACATCACGTGCATGTTCCTGTTATTAATTCTCAATTAATTAACATTCGAATTCATTTAATTAATATTAATTAGAATTTTATATTAACATTCACGTCCATGTTCCTGTTATTGATTCTCGATAATTAACATTAACATTCACGTTCATTTAATTAATATTAATTAGAATTTCACATTCAAGAATGAAATTTGTTATTCACATCTATGTATTCTAATTAGCACCAAATTTCACATAATTATAAATTAAATTTTATTCATTTAATATAAATAATTTAATATTCATTTCACATATATATATTCATTTGCATTAATTCTAAATTAATTAACATTCGCTTTAATTTATATATCGTATTTTTGTCATTCATCTTCATTTAACTATAATTTTAATATCCATGTTCAAGAGCTTACATTTTTCCCATATTTAGATCGAAATGGTAAATAAAGTGTCAAATATTATTTTCACAGCACTTGTAAAATATTTCAAAATAACGTGAATGTACATCTAACTCTAACTAATTAAAAGAAAAGAATAAATAAATAAATTCATTTATCTTCCCCATCCTGTCCATATCTTGTAGAGGTTTTCAAGGTTGGTGGACTGACAAGGTGGTATAATTGAAGGAGTTTGAGAGTACAACAACAAGTGTTTAGAAGTCAAAGTGACACTAATCGTTTAGTTCAATGACACTTTTGAGTAATTAACCCAGTCGGAATGTTAACAACACGTAGGATTTTCCTAAAAAAAAGATGGCAAAATTAAACAAGTTCGAACCGTTTGGCATGACTTTTATTTTTGCTTTTGCTTTATGCAGAAGAGATTTTGAAGGAAACTATCATAACCTATGTTTGGCCCCCATTTTTCAAACTCATTTTTAATTACATATTCATCCATAAAATAATTTTACACGTAAATCTATATTTTTCTTTATTTTTTAACTACACATTCTTAAAAAAATAATAAATCATTATTCCCAAATACCATTTCTTACAAAAATGGGGCTCAAACAGAAGTTTAATTTTTGTTTGAAAACTAATTTTCAATAGCACTTTCTATCCTGAAAATGCTTTTGAAGGAAGCCACGTCCAGTTTTCTCAAAGCACTTTTAACTATTAGATTAAACGCACTTTCATAAAATTAGTTAAAAGAGTTCAAAAACAACTTTTGAATCTTAAAAACTCTTCCTGACTTTTCAAAAGCCACACCAAACCACCCTAACCCCATTGAATGGGTTACACTACAATTACATGACAAAATAAACATTTAGGCCCCGTTTGACACCCATTTTCATTCTTCATTTCAACCACACATTCTTCAAATAAAATAATATTACACACAAATCAAAACTTTTCATCACTTTCCACCATACATTCTCACATCAATCACTATTCCAAAAATTTTCTTTTTCACAAAATGAGTTTCAAACGGGGGCTAACAAGATAATATAATAATAACTCAACCATTTCATAGACTAATGTTAAACATCATTGGTGCTGAAATGAATTATTTTATATCTTGGTATGGATAATAGGAAACATAACTAATTAAATTACCTTTTTATGATTACAATTTATCGAAGTATACAATAAAATTGAGCACCCCATTTTTTTTAAAAAAAATAAAAATAAAAAATCGGAGTTTCATTAAAATCTGATTAAGCATAAATGATCCAACATTCTTGACTCTGCAACAACAGTCCGAGGTTGTCATCCACTGGCCATGGTCTGTCAATTTTGATTAATGTTTTCGGATTCTATACAATTCTGGACACCGCCTTTAATTCTGCATGAAATTCTAATATTTTCTTGTGTCAAAGTAAAATTATTGTGGGGAACTTCATAATTCTCAAGAAATCCTGAGATTTTCAACCTCCAACCTCTCACTGAAATCACAAATACCCCCTACTCATCCACCACTACTCAAACCAGTGGCAGTACTCCTGAATTCTTCTATCCCCTGTTCTCAGCCGAAACATTCTTCGCTAGCGTTGCACTGAAGTTCGAAAGAGTACATGCCTGCTGGAGCATCTCACTTTTTCCTCTTCACTTCCTCAATGTTGGAACTGAAATTGGATGCAATGGGAGAGCAGATTTTCAATCAGTTGTGATTCAGTGCCAAGCAAGAATGATGCATTTGTAGAATGCTGTTTTACTGGGCCACCGGAATGTTTTCCTTTCCTGGATAAACAATCAGCCTAATTAGATAAAAATACATTGCAAGGAATATGATGCTTTCGAGGAATGCTGTTTTATTGAGCTACCGGACATGTCTATCTTTCCTGGATAAACAATAAGCAGCACCAAACAGTGAAATACATTGCAACCGTACAAACCATTGTCAATGAAACCAGATGCAAAGGCACATTCAGGTATTAATGTATAATATCCGGAAATTCCAAGCAAGAGTTTTCTATAGAATTTTACCAGAACAACAAGTGATGAAACCATTTTGGTGATGGGTGAACTGTGCTGCTTCGCATTCCAAAAAATGCTTCCAACAGGGCTGTCAATGGTTCCCGAAGTTTATTCTGTCCCAATTACATAGCAATATACAGTATTCAAAAGTTAATTCAAGAATAAGTGTACTCTCTGCCTTGGACAGTTTGTTTTTTCTCCTGCTGTAAGGCATAGTATTGTTTAACGCTGGATAATAACAATCTGCAGTATACAAGGATAATTGAAATACTGATTCCAACAAACCATGAATAAAGATAGCCCGTCACACAAGCAACCAAATACAGCCAAAATATATTATAAATGTGGAGCATCTTGTCAACAGGAATAACCCGAGGATCTCAGTTTGAGCAGAATAAGAAATCACTAACAAGTTCTTACACCAAAGTACAAGATTTCAATTGCTCATTCTCCCTCCAAGGCTATCCCATTTTGTATCGGTATCTCCACAGTTGCCTTGACAACAATGAAACTAAAATAATGAAAATGTACATATTTGCACAGTTTGCCATAACAAAAAGGGCATGTTACTCCACAGCAATGCCAATAAACAATTCAATAATCAAAGCTACACTAAAATTCCCCTAATTGATGCCACTGACTACTTATCTTTCACTGAATTTCAAGGAGAAAATTAATTACAAATCTGGAGTTTTTCTCACAAGCATCATAATACGTTGGAATATATGATTTTAAAATGTTAGTAGATTTGGATATACTTCAGTCATTTCAAGCATGTCAGAACCTAAGCAACTTTCTAGCATGATTGATTTAGAAGATTTGAGGAAACGGATTGTGCTTAGTTTGAATAATAGACAGACAATACATTTACATTAACATAAAGTTCCAGACAATGGTAAAGCATGTTCAGAGCTGCACAAGAGTAGTGTAACTGACAGACAACTCCATCCCACACTTATCCATGCACAGTAAATCTAAAGCTCAAACAACAGATTTAAATCTGATTTCATGAATGAGATGCTTGTATTATAAGTAATAATGCAATCCAAATGCTATTAAGATTGTTTAGTCTTGTGAGTGGACGCTCTTCAAGAAATATTGATCAAAATCTCTAAATCCTCATCAAGAAACAAGACAGAAAGTACAAATCATTTCTATGATCCAAAAGAGGGGTGCGGATCATTGAACAAAGCGCATTAGCATTCCAGGCCAGGCCAGGCATGATAGACAGAACACGTCTATTCAAACTTTAGCAGATGGAGAGAACAAGACTACTATTTGACAGACTATCAAAAGAAAATTTTCGCCTTATTGAGTTAAATGGCTTTCTATCTGGTATCTAGAACTCTCTTAAATAAGTCTATTGAATTTTGAGATATTAGACCGAGACTGTAACTAATTGACACGTAAGGCCATAACCTCAGGAGAGAGGTGAGCTAGACAAATAAAACTGACAACTCTTTCTTGGGTCAGGTACATCTAAGAGAAAATGCCAAATTAACACTTTGAGAGAAATATAAAATTTTACAAGTTTGCAGAATAATATTTTCATTATCTAATCTTTTTTGCAGAATAAACACAGGTGATTTGGCCTCATAAGTAAAGAACATGAAGCATAGTAACCATAAGCCAATAATCATGGCGATCAGGTATCAATTTGAAAATATTGAACATGCATATTAATAATATAAAAGAAAGGGAAACAATGTAAAAAAGTTCAGGAACCAGTTTGAAGCCGATCTAGAACCGAACAACAAAAAGATAACCATGCCATTTTTAAATGACGGTCACAAAACAAACAAATGAACAAATCAATCTGACAGTTATCACCTCTGTTAACAGCATAGAAACACAGCTCAAAAATGATTATCAACTTTCTGTGTAAATCCTTTTGACATGAAAACATGTACAAATGGTATAATAAGATTATACATACTATATAAAATCAATTGATACCCATTAAATTTATGAATTATTAAAAAAAATATCTCATTGACCTTCTAAATATTAACTTTATATTACTATGTAGCAAATTTGAAATAACCTTACTACATGATGTGCAGATGGTATAATGTACTACTTCATACATTATATAATTATATAATAAGCTTTCTTTGATGATTGCACTACTAAAACATCGGCCACAATAAAAATAGAAGCATCTGTAAGCAACAAAAATGTTATCAGAGCAGCAATGATACTGGACAAAAAAAGAGCAAAATAAGAAGTGCTAATCATGCATAGCAGAACAATCAAGTTCAATCTTAAAAGCCGATGACAAGGCCAAAAGAGAGGCATTAGAAGTATATGCAGAAGTGCCAAATTTAATACTCTACAGATTACAGTCAATGAAGATGCCGAAAGACTGAAAGTGATGTAAAAGTCTTCAAGTTCTATGCACAGAATATACAACCCACTTCCAACAGAGCAAAGGATGAGCAGTAAGCGGTAAGTTAAGTGGGTTCACCCAAATAAATAATCTCTACAAGATCTATCCATGCTCAAATCCACCATTACTGCAATCTGCATCACGGTCTAATCTACAAGGAGAGTCAAACCATTTGGGATTTTCAGGATAGAAGCCGTCCACCTGTATAGCAGAAAGACCTACATCTGAATCCACAGCCTCTTCATGCCTCAAGGGCTTGATCAGCTTCAAATCACACACCATACCCTTCTCATCGAACTGGCCACATTTTAACCACTTCTCTTCTTTACAAGTCTCTCTTAGCAGATCCTTCTCGTTCCTACTCTCAGCCCTCATCCGATCCCAAGATGCAACCTCCCCAAGAGTTCGCCCAAAGCTGTCCTCATCATCTTCAATAACATCAGCATCTTTGCCATCACCATAGATCTGCGGACGATGATCGTCACACCAATCTGGTAAATCATGCTCTACCACCAAGACATCATCCAGGTGCTGCTTCTCTGATGGCAACCCTACCGATTTCGAAGCATCTTCCGTTATATTTCTAAGTTTATTGGTAATGTCAAAGAGCTCATGCGTCAAAGAACCTAACAAGGAGGGCTGGATTGTCATGATTCTCCCTTCAAGAAACCCTAACTCATTCCTTAATTCCTGAACCTTCTGCAAAGCCAAATGCTGTATATCCCCAGAATTCTTTCCCAGGAACCTGAAATCTTCATTTTCCCCTTCCTCAGACATTCCAAACAGAGTATCATGTTCCGTCAGAAATCCCCCTTTGTGCCCAACCATTCGATGCATTATCCTCGCATTCCCATCCAGTGGTCCTGGCTCATGCCCTGAATGCACCGCATACAGCTTAAATACAGCTGTCCCCTCATCCTCATAGACAAATGTCTTATCCTTCTCGTTATAATTTGATATTGGAACTATCGCTCGAATCCGAAACCCACATCCACACCTCTTTGATGCATAGGGCTCCCGTTTCAAAATCCGGGATTTCTTAGATGCAGGCTCGCCTGCCCTATGACAAGCGTAATCCTTGACCTCAGCCATAAAAGGCTTGTACCTAATATACTTTTGTCTTATGCACAACACCACCTTATGCTTAGCAGCCAACTGTCGCAACTTAACAGGAACTTCCTTGGCAGGCACATCAAAAGACTCTGTATATTCAAATCTGCGCCTCTTTGAGCGAGGCGCACATCCAGAAGACTCGTCCAAGCACACTGGGCAGGACGCTACATATGTCCTAATATAACTCTCAGGAATACCATAAAATTTAGCACCTACAGTCCACACCTGCTTAATTCTCTCCACGGTTTCTTTAAGCCCCAAATGTTTTAAATCAGCATCACCATGAAATGACATGACTATATCCTGCCACTGATCTACATGGGAAACAAATTGATTACAATTATTCTTGAAGCAGAGGAAATTATTATTACCAGCGGCAGCAGAAGCCAAGGCGGTGTCCGCAACTTGGACTGTTAGCTTGTCCTGGATCCGCTTCCATGCGGTCAAGTAGGCAGTATCCTCGTTACGGTCCTTCCAGACGGACCGCCAACTCGTAAGCACAGTCGTCGGAGTCACGGCCCGGATTTCTTCCGGGGTAGCAAGCCGGCCTTCAATCAAGCACTGGACCATCAAAGCATGAGATTCCTTATTAAAAGTATAAAATTGCGACGAAACGTGTGGCTCGGGACTAATATGCACAGAGCGGCGATAAATTGCCCTATTATCATTATTCCCATTACTCTCAATTTGGGAACTCGCCAAATTAGGGTTTCGAGACGGGGCCGCATCGTTTGGAAGGGACATAGGAAGTTCACCGTCGGATGACGTGTGGCTGACATCATCGTCGTCCTCGTCCCGGAAGAGGTCAAGGGAGAAGGCATCGTCGTCAATGGACGGCTGAGATTGAGGTTGGCGATGGTCTATAAACTGTTCGTGGTGGGATGGCGGTGGGCCCAGATGGTGGAACAGATCCTCTTCAATTTTGCTTGGATTCATGAGAGAGTCTTCTTCTCAGTTGATTGTCTATCGAAGCTCTTCAGTCAGTGATTCTGACATAAACAAAGTTTCGAGTTCTCTCTCTCTCTAAACTTCTCTCTCTAAATTATTTATCTGTGCGAGGAAATCAACGATTATTCGGGTTTTGAATGGACTTGCTATATGTACAACCTTGGTAGAATATTCTAATTGACATTATCATATTCATTATCTTAAAAATTTATTTTCTACATTACATGTTAGGATTTTGACAATACATAATTGTCAATCATTGTGTCACACAATGTTGTACACTTAAATTTATTCATGAATCGTACACATCCAGAATTAAATCTAGACTCAAATCCAGGGAATACGCGTGTCCTTACACGATTGGCCACTTTGAAAAATAAAAACAAAAATCATCCAATCAAGTCCTGACACAACAGCATGTTTTTTCTTTTCCTGGATTTTGCCCTGTTCTTTCATCATTTTTCTCTTTTGAAATATGAAATTTATTGAATAATTAACACAAAATATCCCTATTGTTTTCAGTCATTGTGCAAATCATCCCTTTAATTTCAATTTGGCATTTACAATCTTATTTCAACCTTTTTGAAGTTGATCATTTTTGTCCATTATCTGTTAGATTCTTCCGTTGAATAGACACGTGAATTCCATTCACTTCGTGTGAAAGGGTAATTTTATCTAGTCACTAATCACTATTACTATAAAAGAGAGGATAGCCAAATCACTATTCATTTTTGCAACTTCCATTTCACACTTAAACCGGTTCATCACTGTTTATTATCTGCTTTTGCTAAAATCAAATAGTCTTCTATGTTGACTAACTGGTATTTGAGTTGATATTTTAAATATCTTCAACATATCTTCTTCTACCATCGTCTTCCAATTCATTCTTTCTATCAAATAATTTCACTTCTCACTCTTTCTCTCTCACTTTTCTCGTGACTATCTCC
>CAIGRS010005838.1:0-13932 GCA_903798395.1 Fraxinus floribunda
TTTCAAATTTCTTTTCTTTATCTTGTTCATCTCAATCCAGTATATCAAACACGTCAAAACATGTCATAAAGTTATTTGTCAAATTTGTCAGAAAGAGCACAAATTTTGATATTTATAAAACTAAAGAACATACTTCATTTCATAATTCATCTGTAATTTTATACTAAACTTAATTCTTAATAAACTTATCACGTTGTTCCTTCTATTCACAAAGACAATGAAACGCTTCGAATGTAATTTTCATCGTACCCAATAATTCAAGGAAATATCTTCTTTCAATATTGGCATCACTTTCGATTGCGACTTCACGGGTCGTTAACATCCTCAAAATTATTCATGGCCATATATAAACCACCAACTCCAAAGATATGGACGCTATAGATGGGTCACTTGCTTTAGATATGTGGTGTTACATTTTTTTAGTAGGTGGTCCTTTTCTTTAAAAGTTTTTAAAAAGTTGAAATCAAAATCTACAATTAATTACAATCGTATATTTCATGAAATTCACAATTTTTATAAATTTCTCAATCATACTTTTATTAATTTTTATCAAAATTCAATAAATATTTAGTTAAAAGGTTTGTCAAACAAAACAAAAGGATGATAGCCCTCCACAATTAAATCCATCACTTTCAAACTCAATAATGTGTTTGAGCCACATTATTTTAGGAGGATGTATTTTGAAATAGTAGATTAATAGAGAATGTGTGGTTGACAAAAAAGGAAAAGTTATTGATGTGATGGAAAATATTATTTTATTGAAAAATGTGTAGTTGAAAATGAAAATGAAAATTTTAATGTGTACCAAACATGATCAAATGTCCAAACTTTGATGTGCTCAAAGAACCTTCAAAAATATTGATAGTGTCAGGACTCTAATTTACGAGAGGCATCAAAATTAAGTCTCAATTTCAAGTTGATCGCTTAGGACGTGTTCGGTAGAGATTAAAATCGGATTAAAATTGAAAAATTAATTGTAATTGTTGACTTTTATTAAACGAGTGAGACCCAATAACGATTATATTTTCAATTTTAATTGAATTTTGAGCTATATCGAACATGCCCTTAATTTTACGTGTCGGCAATTTTACAAATTAAAGCATTGAATTGACGTCTAATGATAGCTATATCGAACACGCCCTTAATTTTACGTGTCGGCAATTTTACAAATTCAAGCATTGAATTGACGTCTAATGATTTGTATTTATTTATATAATATCGACATCATATGGACCATTCGACAAGGAAAGGATAGTTATTGGCCAAACCGCGTTACAGCTTACAAACCTCAACTAGTTAGAGATTCCAATGCAATCTTTCCTCCTTTATTCCTTCCTGCCTTCTTTTCTTCTCGTTCCTACTCAACTTTTGCTTCGAAAATAAGGAATTAAACAAAGACACCAATTACATAAATATTTCAAAGCAAAAGCTGCAAATAAGCCTTAATTCACTTTTTAACTGTTTTTTCTCCCTTTTCCACTTTGGATTTCGACGAGGGAAACGTTCTCTTTCTGAAAGTCGGGACTTAGCGGATTACAAATGCCAAGTGTTGTATGCGGGTTTGGATAAAAGTCGATAAAATTAATAAAATTGTATCTTACATGAAATGCGTGATTAAAATTAATAATATATTTTTAGCAACTTTTGAACTATTCCAAACAATCACTAAGAAAGCTTTCTCGCCTTGAGCCACTTGACGAACCCGTAACAAATGAAAATTCGAGAGAGCTTTCGAATATCCAAAGTGGAATTAAATCTTTCCTTTGGTATGTGATATGTCATGACTCGGGTAGAAAACCAGTAGTTAACTCCTATTTGCTACCTTCAAAAAAAAAAAAAAAAAAGACCTCTTTAAGTTTTATACTTATTTTAATTATACATTCATATAATAAAAATATTTTACATGTGCATCTAGGGCGGGACATGGTCCGATTCGGTTCTCTTTAGAACAGAATCGATCCAAAATTTTCGAGTATTTAATAAATGGAATTGTCGGATCCAAATATAATTATGGAACCGTTCGGGTTCGGTTCGGTTCTGTTCGATTCCGTATCCTAATTAAATTTTTTAACATTTACAACAATACTACGTAAATATAACTAATAACATGTTCATTCGTAACTATTACAAATTAACGTAACCCAATTTAAAAACATATAAATAACAAGTTGTCCAATAAGATTAATTCAATGAATACAAATATCAAAAAGTATATACTAATATTAAAATACCGGTGATTCATACCAAAAAGTAGATACTAATATTAGGCAGCTTGGACATATAAATAACAAGCTATCCAATAACATTAATTCAATATATACAAATACCAAAAAATAGAAATTAATAAATTGGACCAGAAAATTAAAACAAAAAATTAAGGATGTGTTTGGGCCACATTATTTTGGAAGAATGTATTCTGAAATAGTAAATTGATGGAAAATATATGGTTGAAAAAAAAAGTAATTGATGTGATAGAAAATATTATTTTATTAAAGAATGTATGGTTGAAAATGAGTAAAAAAATGAAAATTAAAATTTTAATGTGTACCAAACATAAACTATATTTACCTAATTAATTTGCGAATTTGTTTAGAAAAAATTAAAATACTTTAATTAATTCAATATAAAAAATTAAAAAAATATTTAGATTCGATTCATAGCCTAGGACCGAGAATCGAACCAAGCACATCGGTTCTTGATTCAGATACACGTTCAGGTATTTAATTTATGAAGAACCGCTTAATTCGTTTCGATTCGATTCAAGAACTTTTGTCCAACCCCGCGTGCATCCAAATTTTTTTCACTTTTTAACCACGTATTTTTTAAAAAATCACTATTTAAAACATCATTTTTTTCTAAATAATAATCATCCAACGCGAATTTAGTACCTGCCTCCAGCTGTAGTCCAGGTGATATCCATCTGTCTCTCCGTCGTATTCAAATTTTCAAATCCCTTTTGTCCAATGAGTTTTGAAAGAAAATAAATGAACTTACCCAAAATTAAAATTAATTTTTCTATCTCTGATCAATGATACATTGATACATCTCCTTAATGGGATCAAACGGGAGCTAATTCAATACAATCATGAATAGGAATTATTATTCACAAAAAGCATATAAAAATTGTATATAAGACAACATCGAAATAATAACAACAACAATAATTCACCATTAACAAACCCCTAAATCTCCATTTTCTCGTATACAAAACACTCAATCTCGAAAAGTAGAGAGTTTAAAAATGATAAAAAAAAAAAGAATTCCAATTATAAAGTAATAGCAGTAGTGAAAGAAATTTTTAACCCCTGCAGCGAGTGATGGCGGAGCAGCCGCGAGTGTAGGGGTTGGCTTGAGCGCCAGGACGGCAGTTGTAGTAGGAGGCGCCACGGCGGGAGCAGGGCACTCTGTTCCTCTGGAGAGCGCCGTAGCTGATGTAGCGGCGGCGAGTGGCTAGGACACGCCGGCTGGCCTCGGAATCCAGATCGAATTCTTCATCTGTGTCGGATAGACACTCGGCAATCGTTCCTTTGCAACCGGATCTCATCATCGGCATAAGCCACCCCACCGCCTCCTGCTCTGAGCTAGCCGAGGCTTGGGAAAGTAGTAGTGATGCGATTATGCAGAGCGAGAAAAAAAGAGAAAAAACTGTTCTTGCCATTCTCATTAAGCTGAATTTTCAATGAGATCTTTACCTCGTCTTCTCGGTTTCTGAATTAGGTAGTTGTTTCGGTGGCGGTGGTGGCGGAAAATGGTGGCTAATCTTCCTCTATTTCCTTTATTTCTTGGGATTTGAGGAGTTCACTTGGAATAAATGCTAAGTGGAGATGGGTATCTCGCCAAATATATAAGTGTAGGAGGGGTAATAATTAGGCCTCATATATTCTTCAAACTACGAGAATGCCACTCATACTTTCCATTGCTTTTTTAATTGAAGTTAAAAAGTATTAAAGCATCATTATAAAGAGGAATGGAGGAAATAATATTTTAAATATTGTTTTTTGGAATATGTATAGTTAAAAAATAGAAAAAATATAGGATTTACATGTAGAATATTTTGGCCCTGTTTGGTGCTAATTATTTTAATTCTTTTGGCCATAAATTTATTTTCAACTATAAATTCACATAATATAATATTCTGCAAGTAAATTCAAAATTGTGTTTTCGTGAATGTGTAATTGAAAGTTGGTATTTAATTAGTTTTATTTTAATGATGGCCAAACAGGGGCTAAATGCGACGACCTGAGTACTATGGTTCTAAAAAATTTGGCTCGGGTTGCCCATGAACTAGTCATTGGTGCGTTTTTTTGACTCGTGAACACTAGGGCTCGATATTTTTTTATTCTTATTTTTTTTTACCATAAAATTGTGTTTTAATTCGTCACATAGCTTGGCTCACGATTTCTTGAATGGAAGACAAAGTTGGAGACATATATTGATTGATTTACCCTTACCGAAAGAACCATTTAGAGATAACAAGAAAAAAAACATACGAGGGTGGTTTAGAAAGTCACTATTCTTCGAGATAAGAAATACGATGTCTCTCTTTCTCATTCGATCTCTTTGTCGTCAATGTTACAAGTTTCGCAGTTAATTCATTGTTCTCTCCCGATCTCAAAGTATTTCAACTTTGGGTGTCTGAAATGAATTTTATTTTTCTTGTGGGTTGAAAACTAACGGCGTTAGGCTAACGGATGAGTTGTATTACTTGTACGTAGCTGTTGAGGGTGCAAGGTGTAATCTAAATGTGTGTGGGGACCAAATAACAGAGTCAAATTCGGTGATTGCGCGTTAATAGCCGTCATCAAAACTTAACAGATACACATTCTCTCTCCTTTTATTTTTTCTTTGTTATTTAATTATCTTGAAAAATGAAAAATCCAAAAAGGCATCTCCCCATGATTCATTTATTTGTCAACTTCATTTATTTTTTATTTTATTTTTATATCAAATGTTAGGGCCGTTTGAAGGATTAGTTTTTTCCACTTCTTGTAATAAAAGAAAAAGATATTCTTGAGAAAAGTATCTTAGATCAATTTTTTCTAAGAATTTTAATAGTCAGAAAAAGTACTTTTAGAAAATTATTCAACATATTTGAAATTAATTTATTTGTCGCAAAAGCAATTTTTAACTTTTCAAAAGTCCTATCAAAATGACCCTTTATGTGATTTATAAAAACTTATTATTATTTTTTTCAATTACAAGAGCAAGAGAGATTGAAATTATCGAGATTCTCATGTCGTTATTAAGTACCTATTATAATTTTGAATTGTTTAGCTGGAATATCAGTAATTGAATGTAACGTTTATAATCATTCGTTTATGTGATAAAATGATCTACTATCTTATCGTTCAATTAATAAAATTACATTCCCCTTTAATAGATAATGAGACGAATCCCTGCTGTTACCTAGACTGATTTATTAAACATAGATTGACACTGTAAATTTTAAATTTGTTAGATCTCAATGACATCCCCGCATGTATGTATTTAGTTCAAGAATTGTTCCAATGTGGACTTAAACATTCAGCTGGTGTAATGGGTGGGTCCCACAGCTTGAGATTATCAACGGTCACCAACAATAACACATTGAATAATAATATTTATCATTATAATGATAAATCCTCGATAATGTGACGGTCTATGGAGAATAATATAATTTGACAATTCAATTTATATAAAAGAGAGGGAGAGGACAGAGAGATATACGAGAAATAATGAATTATCACATCACCGATAATTTATCATCATGACGATAAATAGTATTACTCTAACCCATTGTGTAGAATTAAAGCTAGATTTACTTTGACGTTAGTACCATAAATTAAGTCAAAGGCGTACTTTCGAAGAAATCGGATGACGTTAAACCCCTATTTGCTTTAGAGGTTGTGTGGTAGAGATTAAAATCAGATTAAAATTGAAAATATAGTCGTTATTGTTGACTTTTATTAGACGGGTGAGATCCAATAACGGCCATATTTTTAATTTTAATTAGATTTTAAGCCGTACCAAACGGGGCCTTAATAACGTAATTAATAAAAATTAGGAGCTTTTCTCAATTCAAACAATGACATCCTGGCATGTAAACATAGTTCAAGAATCATACCAATGTGAACGGCAGAATTTTTTTTTTCCTTGAAATATCCCGTGTGCGCATACACTAAAAACCAAATGGGCCCCACGGCTAAATTATTCCAAAGCTAAATAAACAAATATCACCCCGGTTTTAAAGGAAGACTTTAAAGTAACCTAAATTAAGTCAAAAGAGAATACATTTTGAAGCAATCGTCGAGCGTAAATAGGCCCGTTATCAACTGCCTGAAACTTCTAGATATATTTGATACACGATACTAGTTGACGTATTACAGTGAAAATTTAAAACTGATTTTTCTTCTTTAACAATAGACTCCAATTCACGTTGCTAAACATTTCAATTTCATCACTCGAACTTTGTGTTTTGCAGAATCATCAATAAAGAGTAATACAGTTTGAATTCCGACATTTCTTCTTCTACATTAAGCAACTTCACAAAGAAATGAACTCCGACAACGAAAGCAAGCAGTACAGATAATGCTGAAATTCACTCCAGATTTGAAACATTCAACCAAACCTTACAACTTCAGCATATATCCACTGCATCATCCACACGAAAAACCTTGGGAACTAATGGCTAGAGACTTTAACTTTGACCTTGTCTAACCTTGTCATAGAGATCTCACGTTAATGTATTTCAGAAAATTTTTCCAGTATAGCAGATTTGCCCAACTTGTATGATTTGTTCGCCTGCAAAATGGAAACGTGTTTCAGCTTCAGTATCGAATAAGTAACAGAAATAAATATACTCAGCATGCTTTCCTCCTGCTTCTTCTCCATTACTGATAATTCAGTTTACAATCTTCCACATTTTTCGTCTATTCACAAGATTAAAACCAAGAATACTTCAGGAAAAATACAAGTGTCACTCAAAGTTAAAGCCAAATAGAATGATTGAACAATTTGATTTTATTATTTCTTATCTAGAAAGTGCAAGACAGTCAACTTATATTGAATATCAAAGCAATTGATCTACTGATGAAATCAAAACACATGTTATATAATTTCAGAGTACGCCCAGTGATAAATGCAACTATGGTGACTCCTGTTCCAATGAAGGCATTTTTGTTGATAGAAGAAATAAGTTGCATCATTTTTCTTTTTCTCCTTTTCCATTCGTGGAGGAAGGGGGGTCTGCCCTGCAGGAAGGGAATTTGCAGCTTGAGGGTCACTCGAGACACTACTATTGGTGTTTGGTACATCACTCTTGATAATCAAGATGGACAAAATCACAAGGCATAACAATTCATTCGTCTTTATCTTTCTGGAAAAAGAATATTACAAAATGTCACCAGGGATGTTTTCTGGTTTTTGTTTTGGAGAGTTAAGAAAATTAAAACAGAAAATCAAAATCAAATCATCCTGTGACCCTTATGCTTGAAACTAAAACTCTCCTAATTTAAGCAAGCATGATGAATTAATCCACAACTTGAGCGCCTAGAACTGAAATTTTAAGGCATTGAAGTGTTTCAATGAATGAGACTTGCACTTAACAGAGAAAACAGTACCCAATCATCACTGAATGAACAAAGCATAAATCCAAAATAGTCATCATTCCTCATAGGATGGAGGCGTTGAGCGCACACATAAGTCAGTCTCATCCCCTTCATCATCTTCCTCATCAGCATCCACCCAGTTACTTGGATGACGTTGTGAGATAACATGACCATTCAGTTCTGCCCCATCTAAGATCACAAGAAATGATGGTTAATTTAATATAGACCAAAAAATATAAACAAGGCAAAACCTGCACACTGAAACTAACCTTGAGGCTGTTCAGCATTATCCATTCGCATGGGATGGCAGCTAATGCTTTCGGTCAAGAAAATTAGTCATTTCAAAGTGTATCATATGCTTATATTTTTTTTAACTGCATTTACTGAAGTCAGTATCACTACCAGACAATCCATATTCTAATTGCAGATATAACACACTTAAAAGGCCTATAGTTCCTAGCTTTCTCAGGTTAATGCACCATCCTAGATTCTCAAACTGTTGAATGACGCCAATAAATCGATGGCAAGTGTCATTTTTATTTTCGTAACATGGAAATGGAACAATCATGTATGATTTATAGAAATATTTCTAGACCTCAACCTGATGATGATCTATCATTGTATCTTATCGAACAACTGGCAGCACGAAAATGCGATAAGAATCTCTCTAAAAATAGGCTTTAATTACTAAAAGATTAAACCTGAGACAACATGCTTTTCTTTGAACAAGTACAGAGATATGGCACTTCTGATGCACACACAGTCTAAACAAGCAGGTCATGAGTGAACCACTAAGAATTTTAAGAGCAGTACTAGAATTTGACAATAAATCTATATTTTCCCTCCATTAGCACAGTAAGGCATGTGCGTACTAGTTCCGTGCATAAGCAGCACATCTCTGCTTGCCTCTGGTAGAGCAATTTTACATAAGGTATCATTACGGTTATAAAAATCTCAAACCTATTAAAAGCATGGCAATAAAACTGGAAAAAAAAAATCAGGATACTCATTATGATCCCCAGGCATTCCAGCAGCATTTCCATCTTTCGATATGTGCATTGCCCCAATCCCCTGAGTCGTCCTCTGCTCGTTGGTACTTCGATTTCGCTCCCCTGGAACTTGCCTATCTTCAGCACCATTACCACTTCTTGCAGCACTTCCTGTAGGCAGTTGGAGTTTAGTAACCACGTAACCTATAGTCTTGAAGTTTAAAAAATAGCTTAGTTTACCTGAGAGTTCAGACCATATTCTGGTGTGATCAGACGGATGTTCAGAAACATTTCCTTTTGATCTGTACTGTACTGGGGCCTCTGTTCCATGAGAAGCAGTGGCTGCTGCTGCTGCAGGTTCCATAGAATTCACACCATTGAGCTGTGACACCAGCATAGTTGCAAGCACCAGGGCAGCATCGAAATTTGAATTAGAACCATCATCGAACCCAAATTTCGGTGCCATCAGGATTGGCCTGTTTCTCCAATTTTCACATCATAGTTAACAAGGTCAAAAATTAATATCCCCGCACCACAAAATCATGAGTCAAACAAGTAAACAAACAAAACAAAATGTGATCATGTACACATATTCAACAGTTACAGATAGTTAATAGCAGCAGCAGGAAAAAAAAGTGACTTATGATTTTCAGTTGCACTTAGAACCTCAATATAAGACAAGAAAAAAATGTCAAAAGTTGTGTTGAAGGAAGAGCAAAACTGGTAAAAGGATCCACATGGTTTTCATCATTAACTCAGTGGTAGAATGTGCATTGCAACTGATGCTATGCTTCAAGTTAAAATAGGCTGCTGTAACTTCATATAAGTAGCTACATTAAATCCCCACCGTATCCCGATAAGGTCGGCCAAAGAAATCACATATACAATAACATCAAGCCTCTATTTGACAGAATTTGTTTGGAAATAATGAGTTTTTGAATAGTAAATTTTGGGAGAATGTGTAGTTAAAAAGTAAGGAAAAGTTTTGGGTTTACGTGAATGATATTTTATTGTACGAATGTGTGGTTGAAAATGATAATGAGAAAAAAAGAATGAGAAATAATGGTTGTCAAACAAAGGCTAATATTATAATGAATAGATAAATCTAGTCTCTTACTTCAGCAATTCAGATCCAATGTAAAGGCTCTAAATCGTATACAGGCTTCAATAATTCAGATACAATGTTTTAGCTCTAAATCATATACAATTTGTAGAAATTCGGAAGTGATTTGATAAGGGAAAATATAATTGATTCCTAATTAAATATTAGACAAATTGATCATTCCATAGACTATTTTATTAGGTAAATCGATGCAAATTTCTTTTCTCCAAAATTAGGAGATTAATTTCCTTTTGTATATTCTTTATTGTACCATAAATAGGTTGTAATAGTGTGTACAAGTTATCCATAAAGGAATACAAACATTATGATTTCATAGTATTAGAGCCAGGTTGGCAAACTAATATATCTATCATATGCTAGACCTGATATCGCCTTTGCAATAAGTGTAGTAAGTCAGTATATGCACTCACAAAAAAAAAAAAGCTCACCTAGAAGCCGTATACAAGATCCTAAGATATCTCAAAGGGACTCTAGGTAAAGGTCTATCTTTCAAGAGATGGGAAAGAAAGAAAGTGAAAATCTCTATAGATGCTGATTAGGTTGGATCAACAGAAGACAGAAGGTCAATTACTTGTTATTGTACCTTTGAATGGATGTAGTGGCAAGAAGCAGTGCTGAAACTGATTTTAGAGCTGTTGCACAAGGAATATGCAAATAATTATGGTTATAAAAATTCTTGGAAAAACTACAAGTCACAAGAAAGCTTCCTAAGAAACTCTACTATGATAATGAGGCAGCCATCAACATTTTTATCAATCCGGTTCAACATGACCGAACAAAGCACGTAGAAGTGGACCGACATTTTATCAAAGAAAAAGTTGAGAATGGAGTTATATATTACGTCCCCTACAAAAGAACAAACTACATAAATCTTCACCAAAGGATTCCTCGAAAAAAAATTGATGATTTTATATGCAAGTTGGACATGATCAACATTTACGATCCAACATGAGGGGAAGTGTAGAAATTTGAAAGTGATTTATAAGGAAAAACGTAATTGATTCCTAATTAAATCATTCTATAGTTAGACAAATTGATCATTCCATAGTTAGACTATTTAATTAGTTAAATTGAGGCATATTTCTTTTCTCCTTTTGTATATTCTTTATTGTACTATAAATAGGTTGAAATCAATCATTCTGATTTCACAGTTTATGCACATTTATGACAACAATGTCGCCAACAATTTATCCTGGGGTATAATTTTGCTGCATACATGCTCCATATTGGATAAAAAGGAAGGCGAGAGAGAAGGCGTGTGGAAAAGGGGCAATACAGATGGTAAAGCACTTGAAGCAGCTTAATCTTACTCGCCGGCTTTATCAAAATATAAGTGTATGTCAACTTCACATCCTTCACAGAATACAAGAAACGCCTGGAATTTTGAACAAGAAAAAAAATTAATAGCTGTGAACAACTAAAACAAACTCTTTACAGCAATATCGGAAAAGAAGTGAATTTAGCTTGTGTTTGAATCTAATTTTTAGGAGAATAGAAATTTTGGAATAGTGATTGATGTTAGAATGTGTGGCGGAAAGTGATGAAATTTTTTTGATTTGTGTGTAATATTATTTTATTTGGAGAATGTGTGGTTGAAAGGAAGAAAGAGAATAAGAATGAGAAAAAAAAGGGCGTCAAACGGGGGCTTATTAAGCTTGTTTGCTTGAGTACCTTCAATTCTTTCACTCCAAATGTTACATCTGCAGGATCCCCAGAGTGAGTATACTGCACAAACTCTTCAGCAGGATCTATCCACAACTGTGTGTGTAGTGTTGAATCATTGTCTGGAATTAAAAACTATAAGATTGAATCTTACAGTAAACCGAGATCATTAGAGGGAAATAGACAATAGCCTAGCCTAGCCTACCTTTGGTAGGGTCTATGTAACTTCTGAGTTCAACAGCTTTCCCGCCAATTTCATTTGCAGCATCAAGAGGTAAGGAAGAAGGCTGGGTTGCAATGAACGTGATCTCCTGAAGGGTTGATTGAAAATTAGCTAATAATCTGTTAAGATCACGAGGCCTTACTACGAAGTTGCTGGGAAGCTTTCTCCGATCAAGTGATAGTTGTTGTACGTCAGGTTCAACATTGCAAGTAATCCAATAGGATTTTTTCATACCTGCAAAAAAAAAAAAGAATGATTTTTTTACACTTTACTCATTTCAGGTTGATATCAGACGAATGTACCATGATGTTTCTGAAACAACTTGAATTGCCCAACTTCCACTATCTCGTCATGCTGCTCATGCATGATCATCAGATGTATGTCTACTTACTACAAATGTTGCGTACAAAGTTGATAGTTCAGAGTACATATTTGGTATGCATCACTCCTAAAGGATAAACTTTCAGTCACAGTTTATATTTGAAAAGAGAAAGCTAAACTAAAGTTAAAATCATTGTTTATGTGGAAGGTATAAAAACAAACTATTCGTGATAGTTTCTATGTAACTCTTTTTCAGTGACTTTACCATATCAAATTCCACCTGGTATCTCGTGGGAGATGGAGGGTAAAAGCTTGCAGTAGGAATCTATTTTAATAAGATAGCATTACATGAAATTTTAGGTAAATTGGAAAGTAACATCTTCTTATACTTGTAAATTGCATCTAGTCATTATCCCACCAATCAGAGCCAGGATATGGAGAGAAGATAAAAATTGAGATAGAAGGCATTTTACCATTAACACAGTCCAAAGTCCACTGCACCTTCGATGCTTCAGGATCAGGCAAAAGCACACTCAAATGATCAATACTCACAATGGGTGTTCTTAGAACAGAACAGATTGCCTGCATAAACCAATACCAGCATAAAATCACCCAACCTACGCAATAAAAAATTATCCAAATACTGAGCAGTCAATAGAAAAAAAAAATTACCTTCAAAAGCACACTGCATTGCATCTGGGAACCAGATATTCTATATACATCAAAGAAATCGGGCCTTAACGTAATATATTGATATGCTGACCTCGACGAGTTAAGAGTATGAAGAGTGAGCTGCCATCAGAAAAAAAAAAGGGAAAAAAAAGTCAGATATACTGGTAAATGTAAACGATAGCATGCTACAATACCTAGAATAAATCATCTGCTTTTATAATGCTCCTCCTCCTAATTCATACAAATCTCACCTGGTGATGATGTTAAGCAAATGTCAAAGAGTATTCTCCGAAGGTCAAAAAGAAAGTTGGAAAAGAACAAACTCTTCTTATGGCTTACGTTCTTCAATTCACAACGTTGGAGGTTCTTTCACTTTAAATATTATGAATACCTTCGTTTTGCTTTAATTTTTCCCAAACCCAGAATTGAGTTATCAACTATTATTTACTCACGATGCTCATACGTAGTACATGATAATTATTAAACCTATTGAACCCTAATTGAACTATCAGGCGCACTGGTTTTGGGCAATAATTCCCTAATATCAACTTCCAGTCAACTAACACATAAAATTAATTCATTAAACAACTGTCTTATTGCCAATTCAGCTTTCTGTTCAATTCTAATTTATAATATGATGATGTCAATAATTTGAAATTTTAAGAAGAAAACAGTGTAAAATCTGAGTAAAAAGCCATAAATGGAACCTGGGAAGGAGAGGCCTGAAGGACGAGCTCGTTCCCGATGCGTGCGAGGCACGTGATAGAGCGAGCGAAGGTCTTGAGTGCATTCCCGCTCAGACTGAACTCCATTTTTTCTCACGATGCAACTGCAATTCCAATTGTACCTTCTCTCTTTCTTTCTTTCTTCTCCGTAGGATCTATGGCGGGAAGGGTGCTTCCTAGGCCGGGTGGCCTAGTTGGGCCTACAGCTGGGTGGGTGGTCCATTAACACTAATAGGATCATCAAGAGGAAATTACACTGCCCCTGTATTTAAAGTTTAGTGTGCAAATATCAGGTGTCAAAATATTTTAATCGTAATTTAGGTAAAAAAAATTTATAATCCTAATTTTCATTTACCCCTTCTTCTTTCTCTCTCGCCTCCCCTCTTCAATCTCTCTCCCTCCCTTCCCTCGCCTCCCCTTTTCTCTTCCATCTCTTTTCCTCACCGCCGCACCTCCTCCTCCCTCTCCCCTCCCCTCGCTGCTGTCCCAGCAGCAAATCGCTACTGGCCGGTGCAGCGATCCGGCCAAATCGCTGTTGGTGCAGCGATTTCGCCGGCCCAACAGCAGATTTCTTCGCTTCGGTGCAACGAGGTGCAGCGATCTGGTGGATCCGACAGTGATGGTGTGTGGC
>CAIGRS010005841.1:0-10201 GCA_903798395.1 Fraxinus floribunda
TCCCATTATTCTTTCAAGTTGCCATTAGGGGCGGACCTAGCACCTGACCAGCCTCGCGGTCGCCCGTGCTGGGTCCGTCGAAAACTTCAGAGAACCGCCTGCCAGAGGCCAGAGGCTAGAGTGGGAGCTGGGAAGGAACAAGGAAGAAGATGCAGAACAGAAGAAGGAGGGCTGGGCTGAAGTTTTCAAAAATTTTTGGGCCTCATTTTAAAAAAAAAAAAAAATGCCCAATTGTTTTAGCCCAATTCGGTCCAATCCATTTAACAAAAACCAAATTAGAGTGAGTTCGGTCCAATCCTTCATTCCTTCTCATTTTTTCTGGCAGTGGACGAGGGCGACTTAGTCTATGAGGGTCGAGGGCGAATGTTGGCGAAATTAATTTGTGCTCTTAGGAGGAAGGTGGAGGCTGCCGTCTGTGACTGTGAGTGTTTGGGCTAGAGTGGAGGCTGGGCTATGGTTGTGGACTGTGGTGAATCTGGTGATTGGTGGTGAGTGGAGGCTGGATTGCAGCGGAGCTTTCTAGGTTGCGTTTTCTGCTGGAGTGGAGGCTGGCTGGGCTGCGTTTTCTGCTGTGGTCCTGGACGAGTGGAGTGGATTGTGGATTGTGGAGGAGAGCTGGAGAGGAAAGGCTGGAGCTGGAGCCTAGGCCTGGGACAGGCTTGCTTGAGTTTTTGGGCTGGGCCGCTGGAGGTATTTATAATTTCTTGGATTATGAATTTATGATAAATGAGTAATTGAGTTTTTCAGTGGACTATTTGCTATTAATGAATATATATGTATTGAATTATATTTTCAGCTATTACGATCGATTGTCTACGGTCATCGCTCAACGGTCACGGCTCAACGGTCTCCGCTCGTGCTAGGTCCAATTCCTGAATTCGCCCCTGGTTGCCATATGTTAAATAGCACATTGACTGATAAAATATAAAGACGAGAAATCTGTAGCTGAAGTTTCTTTGTCTAAAATCAAAAATCAAAGAGTGGAACCAATTTTATTGTTGTGATAAAAGGCTGAGTATAAAATTTGTACTTTGTACAATGTATAGTCGAGTGAACACAAGTGATGAAAAAAGAGACTACTATGTGGTGGAGGGTTCAGACTGTTTGAAGATTACATGGACAGAGGAGATGCAACTTGACATGCTTCCCCATTCATTAAAGTTCCAGGTCGAGGCCGGAGACAATGTTCCATCTTTTAGCAGCAAATCTCACAGTAGGAATTGTATAGAGGGACACTACAGGATCAAATGCAAAATATGACCATTTTTACATGATTTTATGCTTGAAATTAGCCGATTTGTCAGATCAAGGAAGATATTATCATGATACTTCTTATATTACAACATCAAAACAATCACATATAACAGTAAAGTTATTTATGGGTCTTACATATAAATAGCTGAAATAAATCTAAAAAGAAATATAGAGAAAAGGGACCGACCCTTATCCTTATACTTGCTGTAAAGTTCTGTCAATTAGGTGTAGTTCAAATTCGTGTATCCACTTGTTTAGCCAATCAAATACATAAACAATCAGAAATCAGAACCCCCATCAAATCCAGCAACAACAAAAAGGAAGATTTCACTTATCGAAAGCAAACACTAAACGAAAATTATTAAGTTAAAAGAGGAAGAAGAATAACAACACTAGACAAGGGGGAAGAATGTAGAGAAATCCCGTTTACAACTATAGCCGCAATGGAGGAAGAGGAAGAGATGATATAATCCGAATCGCAGTCTCGGACAATCTGAGTCCACGGAGAGGAGCCGGCCCACCTTGAATTGGGACTCCTAGGGGAGTGATGAGGCGAAGAAGAACTACGGATTAGGTTAGTTGCTGTAGAAAGATATTTGGAGAAGAGAGGTGTGAATGAAGGGATTTTGTTGGAGATAAATGAATGGAGGGAGGTGTGAAGGAAGAAGGCGTGAATTAGGTTTGGGTTATTTTTGGTTTATATTATTTGAGCCCATATAAAGAAATAAGGGGAAAATAAAACGTTCGCATTTACGGCGTTCATTTGCACGTCGTAACAAGTCATATTTTTTTACAATTTACGGCGTGCACATAACAAACGCCGTAAATAGTGTAGGTAATTGATCATTTACGGCGTACAAAGAATGTACGCCGTAAATATTTTATGCAATTAATCATTTACGATACATATTTAAGGCGCTTCGTAAAAAGTCCATTTTTACGGTAAGCGTCAATTGCACGCCGTAAACATATGCGTAAAAATCTATTTTTGTTATAGTGTATGTTGTTTAGCTAGATTTTTGGAATGGTCGTTGATGTTTTGCAAATGGCGTCGGTGTTTTTTGATATGTGGTTTGGTTCTGTTGTTATTGTTGTTGGTTCTATTGGTGGTGGTGGTGGCGGCCGTGAAAATCGAGTTTAACCAAGTCTATTTTCATTGTGGTTGTCTGTGACCAGATCTATGTTAATTATGACTGTATGTGACTTGGCTACATACAGTCACAAATTAGACTAATCTGATTACATATAGACACATTAAAGACAAATTGGTCAGTTAGTTATAGATAACACATGTCAGTGAAGATAGTATTTATGATCGTGAATTTGAGTTGAATGTGGTAACGGTTGTGCATTGAAGGTAATGGTGGTGGTGACTGGTGGTAGATTGTGGTGCTAATTAGTGGTGTGTGCATATTTGTTTGTGGTGGTGTTTAATATGATTGGTTGTGACCAATTATATGTTAATTGTGGCGGTTGTGACTTAGTCACACACCATCATAGTTGAGATTGATATAGTCACAAACAGTTACATTGAAGATAAATCTGATCACAATTAATCATGTTGAAAACAAATTTGGTCATAACTAATCACAAATAACATAGGTCAGTGACGTGGTTACATACAACTTGGAAATTTTTTGGGGGTGGAGTAGGGTCGGATGGTTAACAGGTGCGGTGTAATATCTAGTTTGCAACTTCTGAAATTTTATTTGGGGGGTGCGGGTGAATGTGTAGATTAAAATTAATTTTATATCATCATCATCATCTACTACTACTTGCTTTATGAAATATTTTAGAGAGTTTGTCATGAAATACGGTTTAGGAGCTATGTATTGTTTCCTTTATTTGAAGCAAGTGGGATCCCTTTTAATTTTATAGATGAAGATGGATGTGTTTGAAATAAAATGTTATTTTTTTTCCTTTTTTTTTTGTTTAGTTAATTCAGAATAAGGACATAAATGAAATGTCACGTTATAGTGCCACGTTAAATAGAAGTGCAACACATGATTAATGTTGAAAGTGAGTACAAATTATGAAGCAAATTTGGAATTGAAATTTTCCAACGGTCCTCCAGCTGAACATTTGTGTCCCACTAGGCCACTACAAAGCATTACCAATACCACATAAAACATAAATTGATGTATTCCAAGGTCAACTCACCAAACCCCGTTACCCACGCATGTATAGCTTGGTGCCACGCCGCCTCCTAATTTGGAAAATTGCTCTGATGATTCTAATTTCTTCGTATGTGATTAAAATTTAAAATTTAATAGGCATACGGTCCTTTTATTTCTATCATTTGTGACTCTCGTGTTGAAAAAAGAAGAAGTTAAAACTCATTAAAAACACTTAAAAACTGACTAGGTCACACACAAACCGATTGATTCACAATTAAATCCAACTAGTTCACATTAAATTTGTTTTTGCTTATTAGTTCAACTTTTTTCTTTATCGAATCAACGTCGACTTGCTCTTTGATACTTGATTCTTTACATTTTACAATCGATGTTTAGGTTGTTTCTAAAACATTGTACCCAATACGAGAGGTTGTGCTCCAAGACTAATTTTGTACGGTGTGGTTCAATGTTGAGTATCAAATTACCTTTTTCTTTAAAAAGTTGGGGAGGTAATTAACATTTAGACCATAGATTGATGACCAATGTTCCAAATTGGTAAGAATTGATTGAAGAAGTTGGGAATGGTGTTAATTGGTGGACTACTAAGGGAATATGATACTGAGGGAATAAGGAAAAAATTTAAAAAAAAAAAAATCAAACTTGAACCAAAAGATTAGCAATGGAAGGTGGGGCCCTTGATAGTACACTTGTCTATGGAAATTTCAACTCCTGTGATTATCATCTAACTTTTTTATAGGATTAATCCACTTGTACACTGAAGTTTATACAGTTATACCGTCGTTTACACTCCTTCACATGAGGGGGAGGGTCCACGATGAATAAAATAATCGTGGCCCCTTCTATTGTGAGGGGGCAAGTGGGGCTGGGTACATGGGGGTGTAAACCCTCTTGTACGTCTAGCAAAACCTTTTTTTAGATGCTTTTGCTACTTATTGGTCAAAATTATTATTTACTTTAGTATTCTCAAGTCATGGCATGACTAGAGCTTAAGATTAATGTATTTTTGTGCATGTCAACCTCAGACAATATCGTAGGATAACAGGGAAAGGGGCATTCGAATATGTGGCTTTTTTACTGGCTGATAGTTGTCTCCAACTTTTGCTCTTAACTTTTATCAAGAACCATCCTTCCTATTTTCGTAGAGATGTATATGAAATCGACTCTTGATTGACATCATAGTTAATCTATTACAACTCCTTTAGACGTGGTTAGATTACCATTAGCTACGTTGAGTGTTATAAAAGAAGGGATTCGATACTTTCAAAGATTCAAGAAATATCCAAAAAACTAGCATAAAGTTACAAGTAATCAAACTTGTTTATATCTTTTCGCTTTCGGCTGTTTTCTTGTACTAAATGGTATCATTGGGAAGAATTTATAAATAATTTAATTTATAACAAAAATGGAAGAAAATCTATGCAAGATTTAATAGATAATTGTATCCACAACTGGGAATTTCAATCATAGTAATTTAAACACGGTAACAAGTGTACACGGTAGTCTAATAAATACTGAAATGTACATAAAATATATTTGAGTGTACATAGGAGCTATCCTTCCCCCATTGGCAATGGCCGCCTGGGCGCTATGTTAGGGGTGGTATTGCCACTGAAACTCTCATATTCAATGTTAAATTCACTTATTCATATACCTTTCGTAAAAATGAATGTTTGGTAAGTAGTATTTGACACGTTTCTTGGGAGTGGTGGATTTTAAAGCCTACTCTTTGTTTCTAAGGAATCAAGAAGTGAAATTACAAGGACAACAATAAAAATTGAAAGTTTTTCTAATTTTTGCTTTTCCTACATTTCGTGGTATCAAGTATGGCTACTATTGTGAAAACTGGAATTCTTTGATACCAGTTTGTAGTGAAAAGATAAGAGTTTGAGCAACAATATGAAGTAAAGATCACAAAAACATAAGAACAACGTAATTTTGCAGAGAATTGAGATTTTATTATAATATGGAGAAAGAATACAAAGATAGTATACAATGTTTCTAAATTACAACTCCTTCCTATTTTCGTAGAGATGTATATGAAATCGACTCTCGATTGACATCATAGTTAATCTATTACAATTCCTTTAGACGTGGTTAGATTACCATTAGCTACGTTGAGTTCTATAAAAGAAGGGATTCGATACTTTCGAAGATTCAAGAAATATCCGAAAAACTAGCATAAAGTTACAAGTAATCGAACTTGTTTATACATTTTCACTTTCCGCTGTTTTCTTGTACTAAATGGTCGGTTTATCATGGGAAAGAATTTATAAATGATTTAATTTATAACAAAAATGGAAGAAAATCCATGCAAGATTGATAGATAATTGTATCCAACGGTTCAATCATAGTAATTTAAACACGGTAACAAGTGTACACGGTAGTATGATAAACGCTGAAATTATTTATTCATAAATTCAAATTCTATATTATATCATGATAATCACAAACCTTAAAATCAACCCCTGCTGCTTCCAGATTCGACGCTGCCGGCCGATCTCAATTCTGCAGCTGCTGCCATTGCTTGATATTGACCCTGTTGTACTTGTTGTGGCGCCCCGATTACTCCTCCCGGTGCTGCTGTGTACATCAGTTGTCTACCCATTCCGCCGTCGTACGCCACCTGTGTGTAACCCGCCTCCGTCACAATCCCAACTCCTCCGCCACCACCTGAGGTTGTGGGTCTCACCATCCCGTAGCCTTCGGAATACCCAGTTACCTTCTGCGGCGACAGTGTCGGTGGTGCTGCCGCCATGGATGGCACGGCTGCCTGTGGTGGTGGTGGTACTGATGTCATGACATTATATACATGTGGTTGGTCACGGAAAACCTCCGGTGGCATCCTTTGGACGGCGTAGTATCCCTGGCCGTTAGGTCCACTCACGGGCCTCACCATCGGAGGCGCGTGATAGGCACCCGCTGCTGGACCGGGGATAACGTAAACTGGTTGTTCCGTGTTCAGAGAACTCACCGGAAATACCCCTCCGCTGCTGACCTGCTTTTCAGGCCAATACCCAGTTGGCACTTGAACGCCTCCCGGCATAGTGACCGGCGACACTTTCTCCGGCACCTTATAGTATTCACTGCCGGCGAATCCTCCGGCAAGATTATCATCGCTCTTTTTTCTGTATATCCCTTGTTGCTCTTCAAGCCTCATCCTATGCAGATCCTGAATGTGCTTCTGGATCGGATCCGATCCGATCAACCTCTCCTCTAAATTCGGAACAGCAGGATCCACCGCCTCCTGAACCTTCCCCACCATTGGACGCTGCGGAGGCACCATTCTATTTCCTTTCTCCAAGCCAAATAAGAAATCCACATTATTGTTCGGTTGCAGTGGCTGAGGCGAAACAGTCGCGGCCGCCGCCGCCTCAGCTGCAGGCGGAGGTGGCGCCGTCAGTACAGGCCCCGTATTCAACGCCTCCACGAACCTTTCCTTTTCCGATTTCACCTCATCCGATCCAAAACTCCTCGCTGAAGAATTCAAACTCCCATGCGGATTCGAAAAAATAAACAACCTTAACCTCGCAGGTTTTGGAGAAACCCTGTACAGCCGATCATACTCATGCATCATGTGCTCCAAATCATCTTCATTCGTAACCGAGATCAAAGCGTCCAGATCTTCACCGGGAAACTGATATTTAAACGAAATATTGTCATTATCACACAACGCAATCAGCTTGGAAAGCAGAGACCCAAATTTGATGTTTCGATCAACTGCCAAGATTTTAGTCTCGCCCCCAATATAAGATAACAGGTTGTCATGAGGACGAGGGTGGATTTTTCCGCCATAGCTGCACATGAACTTGACTTTGTAATTTGTTGGCATCTGCCCATCCTCCCATGGTTGTGGATTTTCAAATTCGATTTCTCGGGATCGTGGCGATGAGTCGCCGGATTCCGGGTACGAATTGTTCGAGTGATTCTCCATCGATAGTGGGAAAAGAGTTTGTATTAGATTTGGATAGTTATGATTTTTGAGGAAAAATCTCAGTATTTGTTAGTCCATTCGAGTCTTATGGGCTGTTACATGCTGGGAGGCCAGATTTGATTTTTGATAAAAACCCCTATGGTGGACTGATTTTTTGTGCAATTTGGCAATAGATGACATATGTGATGATTTTGATCAAGGGCAAGAAGGTAAGGTTGAGTGGCGCAGGAGAATTTGTGGGGGCCACAATGGGTGGGCCCAGCGAGGTATTGATTGAGGGAAGAAATTTCTTTAGAGGTCACCCAACTTGTTTGTTGCAATTTCGTTATCCAACTTCAACTTGTTTTGTTTTGATATCCGGATTTACGTTTATATTTCAGCTTAAAGATTTTGTGTACATGATTGATCTATAGTACAACCAAATGTTTGTGTGGCATTAAATCACTACTTCTACTAATAAGTAAGGATGACAAAATGTCTCATCTCAATCTGTCCAAAAGGGAGCAAGGGTCCTCTGGTTAATCGAGGAATTGGGATGGAAAATGGGAAAGTTGTTCTTGTCCCAACACTAATTTTCAATTTTTTTTATGATCTTAAAACTTAACCATATTTTAAGCAAATAAAAGTACCAATTACATGGAGAAATTGAATTTTTTAATCCCCATCCAATTTTCATCCCTACCAACAAGAAAATTGAGTGAATAAATTGAAAATTCTATATCTTTTGTGTGTGTGTGTATGATCTTTTTATTTATTAATTTTTATTTTTGACAAATTAGCTACTAATAAGGAATTTAAGCCCATGTTTGGCCCCATTTTTTGAAACTCATTTTAAAAAAATTATTTTCAACTACACACTGTGTGATCTACAACTTTTATCAACTTTTCAATTACATATTTCATCAATATTTATCACAATATACTCAAAATTTGAGCTAAATCAAACACGCACTAAGTCATTGAGTCAAGGATTTTAGATTCTTTTTTTCGATCTTCTTTCTACTTGTTTGAATTAGCTGCTATGCTATTTTACCGTATAATAAGTGTTATGTACACATTCCGTCAACCTAGTTGGATGTGTCACACACAGTATGTCAATCTAAAATATAGATATTCAACAAATGATCAAATTGAAACAAATCGAAGCTAGATGATCAATATGAAACAAAGGTGCAAGTTGGATGACTTTCACCAAAATGTTCCCTCTCTCCATCCACAGATAGATGAATCTTGCTACGTGTATATCAAAATTTATATAAGGGATTAATATACGGTCACAAGTCACTCTACCATTTATTAATTTAAAATGCAATCATCTTTTTTATTCAAATTTTTTCCTCCACATCATTCTTGATAACCGTTTATTTATCATTTTAGAGTGTGTTTGAGCCACATTATTTTAGAAGAATGTATTTTGGAATAATAGAAAATATATGGTTGAAAAAGAAGGAAAATTTATTGTTGTGATGGAAAATATTATTTTATTGAAAAATGTGTTGTTAAAATTGAGTAAAAGAATGAAAATAAAAATTTTAATTTGTACCAAACAGAGCTTAACGCAAGAGTAGCAAAATCTGGGAGGGAGTCACATGGAAGAGAAGCAAGGAAATAGTGCATGAATGCCAAGTTGCGCTAGTGATTAATAAGTGGAGTGTGGGAGAAGGAATTCAACAATGCATGACTGACTCCACTTGTTAAAATTCCATAATGGAGAATGATGAGTTTAAAATCAACACATTTATTATCCAAATAATTAATTGGCTTATCTTAAGTTGGTTTGAAATTAGAGGTAAGGGGGGTTTGACTTTTGTTCATCAAATAACGCCATTTGAGCTTGTTCTCTACACCGTTTGATTTTGTCAAAACTCTTCATACTAAATTCCTGTTTAGTAGAAATTAAAATCAGATTTTTAGTAAATTTTGATAAAAGTTGATGAAGTGTGTAGTTAAAAAGTTTGGAATCCTAAACAGTGTATGATTAAAATTTATTGTTAACTTTGTTTAAAATTAAAATCTAAATTTTAATCACTATCAAACTCTTATATATACTCTTCTGTGAATACTTCCACGAGTGATGAATATTAATTGACATCCCAATCTACCAATCGATAGTCCATAAGTCACACGACAGAATGAACGCACATAAGAAAAAGAATGAAATATTTGATATGTGAAGTGAATATTTGAATAACATGTGATTTCATACAATGCCTAATACCCTCTGAGTTCAATAATTGTCAGTAAGTCCATGTTTGAGCCACATTAAAATTTTCATTCTCGTTACACTACTTATTTTCAATCACACATTTTTTCAATAAAATAATATTTTTCATCACATCAATAACTTTCCTTTTTTTTCAACCACGCATTCCTCCATCAATTTACTATTCCAAAATACATTCTTCCAAAATAATGTGGCTGAAACACACCCTAAATCAATAACATGTCATATCACACAGTATCTATTACACTATCCTATTGCACAGTAAATATTTTGTTTGTCGAAAATGAGAAATTTCACCTAATTATAAGATATTATTGAGCCATGTTTGTCTCTCATTCTTTTAAAACTCTTTTTTTATATATCTTTATTTTCAACCATACATTAACACAATAAAATATTTTACACGTACATTTAAAATTTTTCCTTACATTTTAAGCACACATTTTTCAAGAATTCACCATTCAAAATAATGTTTTTTTTTAGAAAAATGGCCACCAAACATGGACCAACTAAAATTAACCTTGTTGAAAAAGATTACAGAATAAAATAAATACATGCGACAGCATCTCAAAAGATAAAAAAATAAAACACGAGAAACTTTATTACTTCATCCGTCATATTTATATAGACTTACTTTCTTTATTTTCTTGTCCC